>JAOBRG010117771.1:20717-34924 GCA_027574985.1 Umimayanthus nakama | reverse complement strand
TTAAAGCTCCTTCCAACTTTCGCACCATTTCTCAACTTAGACAAGCCCTGATGGTTTTTTATGGATGTTCTGTGCCTTAGTTTATTTTCTAAAAGTTGTACTTTCACTTATTGTAATTTTTATAAACGGGTCAAATAAAGAATTGTAGTTGTTTCTGGCGTATTAAGACGGCACTCGATCAACGAGTCTCTAAAATCATTTAATTTTGCAGTATTTAGAAGAGGACCACATGAATTCTCTTATTGACCATTTATCTTCCATGCTAGGTTAATTCTGCATGTATGTGTGTCCTACTGACATAACTAAAATACTTCAATAAATATCTGGACACAGTATGTCCAACCGTTGACAGACCCTTGTACGTTTTAATCGCGAACCCGTTCCCTACTTCATTTCAGTTTACATTATCTTTTTCCCGTTTGTAATATGTAACACACGGGTCAAAAAAAAGATTACTATAGTTGTTTTGCTTCCTTTCCCAGCCAGTTTAGTCTTTTCTTTTGGTTTCATGAGCGAGTAGCTGTGCTGTACCTCGGTTTACCAAGAAAATTATCTTATTTTCCCTCACTCAGGACGAGTTTTGAAAAAGCAAGTTAAGTATTAATGGTGAATCATTTAATTGCAAATAACTTATAGTGATTGCCAGTCTGTCAAAAAACAAATGCAGGGGATTATGATAGCACCTTAAAATGCAAGTATACTACAGCTAAAAGGCTCTTCATGCTTGTTGGAAAACTAACAAAGAGTCGCGTATCTGCCGCTGATCAAAAGTTTAAAAAAAAAACGGACTTCAACGGAAAAATATGAGCATGGATGGTGAACAGCAAAACTCAAGGCCTATGCAAATAGACGGAACATTGTACGCAACAACACGGAAAAATGTTGGGCCCAACATGCTGCATCCGTTTGCATGGAACCACAAAAATGTTGGTACCTGTTGCGTACAGTTTGAAACCGGTCAAATTTTCAATACCGTACGAACGGACGCAACATCAATGAACAACAACACGCAAAAATGTTGTGACTTGTTGCGTCCGTTTGTATGGGCCTTAAGTTATTCTACGGAATCATCTCTCGCACATCATAACTGTTTTAGCGTAAAATTTAAAGCTCCGAACACAACCGGCAAGCCATGCCGAATGTCTCACACGCTTACACTCAAACGCGAGAATTAGTGCAGGTGTTTGAACTGGTACGAAATACAAAAGACCATGTATCGTTTTGCAAAACTGTAAGATCTCTTCCCTAACTTATTTAGTCTTTTCTTTTGATAGTCTGATGTGTTGAAACTCTAAGATAGTGTTTTTAAAGGTTGCAACTTTATACATGTATTGTCAATAGTTACACATGAAATTCTTAGGTATTGCAGGAAAGAGCCACCCCTTGGGAAACTATAATAGAGTCGTTGTTGTTATTGTTAACATTATTGTTACTATTATTATTTTTATTGTTATTATTCTCAATGTCGTCATCATTATTACTGTTCTTATTTTTATTACCGTTATCGACATTTTTTCAAAGTACGACAAGACTAACCTGGCTTTTTCTTGCCTTCGATCAGCTCTACTTTCTCGACATGAGCCTTGCCAGACTCGGCATCTCCCCGCACCTCGTCAAGATCTGTGGGGGACTGGGCAAGAGGCGGTTCATCTATGGTGCTCCAGGTTAGGCCACCAAGCTCGTCACGTGGTATCTCCTCGGTGAAGAAGCTCACCACAACCATCACTATCCCGGTCACCACAAACACGATGATGGCTGCAGACCGAACAGGTACGGATAACAACGGAGAAACTATCATAATTGTAATTATTATCATAAAAAATACAATAGACTATTTCACAATAGACCAGTTTCGTATTCCCGGTTGCCGCTGATTACAATGACTAGAGACTCGTCTTTACAGCACGAGCCTCGTCTTGATGTTAAATATTCACAAATACCAGCGAGATCTGAATCTCCAAAAGTACACAGAGCTGTGAATAACTCATATCCACTCTGGAATTTATGAATATTTAACGTCAGGTCGAGGCTCGTGCTGTAAAAGCGATTCTATAGTCATTGTTATAAGCGGCAACTGGCAATACGAAACTGGTCTATTCCTGAAAGCTAACCAAACTTCTACACAAAACCGAGACCAAAGTTAAGCTCGCTCAGATAGAGAAGTGGAAATAATTATCATAAGAAAAAAACTTATTATCATGTCTACTGTTTCCACTTCTCTAACTTGGCGAGGACAACCTTTGCCTTGGTTTCATGTAGAGGCTCGGTTACCTTTCAGGAACTGTGAAATGGCTTATTTCCTCAAACTTGATTGACTTATCCATTACACTATCTTGCCTTAATCTGATAGGAAAACCGTTTGCCGGACAGTGTCTAATAGCAAATGCTATTATCCGATAGTTGAATAAAGCATTCATAATTTGACTTCTTGCCTTTTTGACCAACCGGGAGCAAGAAGACAAGTGTCATGAACAGATGCAACCTACCTCAGAGAAACTGTGGCAGAAACAAACGAATAATCTATTACTTCAACAGCAACAGTTATTTAAAAACGTTATAGAACACGGATTTCAACCACTTTATGTTTCCGGTAGAAATGCGGAAAATACAAAAACAGCAGAACAATGGACTTAAAAACAGCTCGGTGAGCCCTGATTTATTGACGAAGCAACTTGTCACTGCATGATATGCTCATTTTTACTTTCATTTATGGAAATTGAAATTAATTTGTATTAGGACTTGACTCTGGTGTAACTATTATTCGTGCAAACAGGTTGGACTCGCGATCCGCGCTCATCTAGTTTTGTTTATCACTTGCATTGATTTTAGACGGAATTGGACTCCACTCTGGCAGCTCAGTCCTATCAATGACCATTACTAAACTTGGACGTTTAACTTCGAACGTCTAACCTTCCATCTTTTCGGTCTACTTTACTGAAGCAGACCTAGAATAAATGTTTGCCTAAAAAATAACTATACTGAAGCGAGATTTAGGACAATGGCAGCTTCGCTACCACCTGCTGGTTTTACAGATACAACGACGAGAAAATAATGCAAAATCTATAAATCTATAAATATAAATTCACCGTAACACAACATAGAACTTGTCCGTTCGCGATAGAGGAGGCTCAAGAATTTCTTGAGAAAAATCTAAACCGAATTCTAGCTAAATCATGTTTAATGATTATGGATAATGCGGGCATCTCTCAATAAAGTACTTTAAAGATTTTTATTGTGCTGAAAAAACTGCGGACTACTTTTTTTATAGCTGCACACACCGGCAAAATAGCAATGCTCTTACCATAAAACATGAAGTGCAACTTGACAAAGCCTGGTCGGTCATCGACCTTTCCACAGTGGGGGGCTGGGAAGATGTTCCCCATAATGAACTTGAGGATACCCAAGAGGAACCCAACGGCCAACCCTGACAGAGCCCCTGCCTCGGTGAGTTTAGGCCACATGATACCGAGGACAAAAGTCATGGTCAGCGGAGGAGCAAGATACGACTGGACAGTCTGAATGTAAACAAACAGCTGACTTCCGGCAGAGCCTGCAAACAAAGTACAGAGAAAAAAGTGGCACATGTCAAAACAAAGTTAAGAGCAGTCTTATGTTCGAGTGGCATCTCTTTTTTCAAATCCTCTCAACTGAATGTAAGCAATCAGCTGACTTCGGGCAGAGCCTACAGAAGAAATGCAGAGAATAAAATAACACGTAACAAAGCAAGGTTAGGTGTAGTCTTCTCTGTAGAGGTATCGAGTGGTTCCCCAAATTTTTTCAAATGCTCTCAAAACGTTGGAAGGTTCTTGTTTGCTTTAAGTTCCTCATGAACTATTTTCGACAGATTTTTTTTACCTGTCCCAAAACGGACCTTAAAACACCGACAGTTTTTTTTTGTTTCTACCTATTTTATTCTTAAATGGCCTGAGTGACCTGGAATCATTTCAATTCACTCAAAATTACAGCGATGTTTTGTTCTTACAGCTAGCAGGCACCGTGTACAATGTTTATTAGGCTTTCGAGTGTTTGGTCGCTTTCCTTTTGTCCGGTCTGACTGTCCGAACTGAAGACAACTAGTTATGCCCCCCCTGATTATACTGGTCAGACACGAATCTTTCATTTACACTTTCAGGTAGAGAAAGAAACGAAGATAAATCTAAATTGAATATAAAATTTAAGAAAGCTAGTCGAGAAAAATACTGGACTAAACTGTCGTTCTGTACATGCATTTTTAAAGAAGATATCGAAGTTCATAAAAACTCGAAACAGCTGGGTGGCAAAAACGTTAATGAGCCATACTCTCTTTTTATAAAACTTCCAGGTTTGCACGCATCACACTAAAACTATTTAACATATCGGCTTCATATTTTTAGACGAAGCTAATTTTATGAAGTTCTTTCAATATTCAGGACAAGCGATTTTGTAGCTCGAGGAAAAAACAATGGTACATATGCTAATGACGCAAAAAATGTAAACGAAGATTCGCCTATAGTCCAGGGTGCGCGTATACATTAAGTTCTGCCAACACTCTCTAAATTCCCGGGCTTCGGCCGAGCGCAGCAGGAGCATAGAGCAGCTTGATCCATGAGCAGGGGCATTCTGGCCAGAACCAGTTATGAGAACTCGTTATTTCCATTTAAGAACTGCCTGGTCGCGGATCGGGCGAATTCATTTTGACGCTCACTTCAAGATGGTGGTCTGTTACGGCTCATTTATTATTCGTAAACTCGTATCATAGGGCTACTGATGGTTGTTCATGGTTATCTATGGTTAGTGAGGGTTAGGGTTGGGTCAGGGTTACTTTTGTAAGAACTTTGGATAGACATACAAAAAAATGTGAAGTCTTGGCAGCGAAATGATGGGTTAGTGTAGTGGTAGTGAACATTGAGTCCTACGTTCGAAATTCTTCATGCCCACCTTTCTTCGGCATTTTTTTAAAACTTTTGCTTTTTCTAGAAATTTTTCTTATTGAGCAAAGTTTCATCTCTAGTAAGCGTCCGCCATCTTGAAGTTGGCGTAGAAAAAAAAAATCGCTCGGGCCGGCCAGACCTAACAAACGGAAAGCGGCCTTTGAGTGCTTCTTATTGGCAGCAGTGAAAAAGTGAATGAAAAAGGGCCTAAAGCCCGGCGTGCGCGTACACGAGAAGAAAGTCTCGCGAGGTCGTTAGCTCAGCTGTTTCCTTCCGTGTGCGCGTAAAATTTGGTGAGCTAACGGCCTCGTGAGACTTTTTGCTCAGCCGTTTCCTCTCGTGTGCGCCGGGCCGCTTAAAACACACATGGCTGCAGTGTGTCCAGCGGTAATACTATAAGGTTTATGATACCTTGAATGATTGGTAGCCAGCACAGACTCACAATAACCAGCAGGAAGACACACACGCGGCCAACAATCAGCTGTTCACGTTGGGAAGCCTGGGACGGAAAGCGTGAACTAGTTAGTCACGTCTAAAATATGCTACACCAGCCAAACGATTTTGGCATCAAATATGGTCTGTCCTAAACATTAAAGGCGAATAGAAAGTTTAAACTGAGTCTTGTCTTTGGTTCGGTTTGAGCTCAATCATAAATCAACAGTGAACACGGTTCACCACCCTAGTAAACCACATGTATCTGCTAGCTTCGCAGCACTCTTAGGTGCCAAATAAACGTCCCCCGCGCTTATCAATTTTTCGATATTCTTCTCATACCCCCGGAGCTTAATAGGACCCCCCCGTTTATTAATTTTTCAAGTCTGATAATGAATCATAGGCCAAAGCAAAAATAACAAATGACGGCGAGCACTTTATGCTTGCGTTCGTGTAATTTTGGTGCGAATTTTCCCGCCAAAAATCGTACTCCACAACATGCGCGTCTTGTCGAATCGTGTGATCCCTGCTTTGTTGCCCTTCCAGATAACCCCCCCCCCGTTTATTAGTATTTTCAGAAATTTCCCACCGCCTCCGTTTATTTTAACCCCCCCCCGTCTATTTGGCACCTGAGGGTACCTTATTTTCTTCAAACTTATTGCATGCACTATCAGCAAAACTTGTTGCAACTTGACTCATCTAAACCTGTTACCTAAACGTCTTTTCACCCATCCTCTTAACCTGTCCCACACACAAACAGGAAAAACTTGTTACCCCACTTATCCCACGAAATCTCAGCTATGATCTAAAGCTATTCAACGCATCAATACTTCATCCTACCTCCACAAAATTTCACTTTTGGGCTAAAACTGTCTCATATATTAATACCTCACCCTTAGACTCCCACAAAGTCTGACTTTCATCAAAACCTATCTGTACGTGTAAAACTCACCCTTACGCTACCAAGTTTAATGTATGGTCTAAAACCTGTTCTAGCCCATTCAAGTCTCACCATTGGTCTAAACTTGTCCCATACATTAGTAATAATTTCCTTCCCTTCGTAATTACAATCATTTTGTAAGAATTGTACTGGGGCAAAATATAATGTTGTTGATCAGCTATTACCTCACCCTACCCCACTACGTCTCACCTTTGGTCTAAACCTGTTCGATACATCAGTATCTCATTCTTCCTTCATACAATTTCACCTGAAGTCTAAACCTGTCCTGTATATCAATACCTCACCCTACCTCACCAAGTCTCAATATGGTTTCTGTTCTACACATTAACACCTCACCCTACCTCCACTAAGTCTCACCTTTGGTCTAAACCTATTCCATACATCAACACCTCACCATAACCCCACCAAGTCTCACTATGGTTCAAACTTGTTCTATACCGTACAACAACAACTCACCCTTCCCCCACCAAGCTTCACTATGGTTTAAACTGGTTCTATACATCAACACCCCACCCAACCCCAACTAAGTCTCACCTTTGGTCTAAATTTGTTCTATGCACCAACAACGCCCCCCCCTCCCCCCCCCAAAGTCTCACCTTTGGTCTAAACCTGTCCCAAACATCAACAGTGAAGATGGTTGCACTGCTGTTGAATGCTGATGAAAGTGACGACATGAGGGCGGCCATCATGACAGCCATCATCAGACCAACCATTCCGGTTGGTAGGATGTTCAGCACAAGTCTGGAGAACATGATGGATCTTCGATGTAAAATTGTGATCAAATACCTTTTCTCCTTCCCCTCCCAGAAACTTTGATGTCTTCCTGCACCTTATAGCCTGAGCCTTACTTACAGAACATACGCCTCTAAATTTTTTTGTAGGTGGCGCAGTGCTGCTCAAACTAATGCCAAACTTTGTGGAAATGGAGGTTGTCCTAACTTTTCTTGCTTGATGAAGCTACTTATTCTCTGTAACGTTTTCGTTTTACAAAAACCATCTGCAAACAAAGCGAAAGTAGCAAGTTCCAATAAGCTACTGCTTAATCCCTTTACCCTTCCTATTTTGATGTCAAAACACCATCTATACCCATCCATCCCTCGCCTACCAGTTATACAGTAGTACTTCCTTTGTATCGCCATGTCTTCCTGATACTGTTTTTTATCCCATCCTCTTCTAAGTTTTGTAAATGGCAACGCCATACCTTGTCTTGGCCTTCCCTCCCACAACAAATGATTACAAGCTAAAATATATTGAGTGTTTACAGTAACAAAATACACCATCCAGATGGCATCGTTCGTAGTGCTTAGATGCTTTCAAAACAGACGCACTGACAGGTATGGATGTTGTCGATTCAAGTTCCAAACTTGAGTTCGATTTCCGAACTTTATTCTGCTTTGTTTCTACTTTTCTGAAACACATTATGTTTGACGTTATTCCCATGCAGGAAAATAATGCGATTCCTGAATCATTTTACCGCTTTCACGAAACAGGAAGACCTTGTTAATAGTCGTAGCACTCGTCGTCTCATTATATAATTAGAAAACAAACTATGTCGATGGTTAGTTTACCCTAAAAATTTGACCAGGTTGTCATTCGTCTAACCGCCCAATTAGCGGTTAATTGGGTAGTTTCAACCGAAACTTTCACTACTGCAACTGCGCAATTCACATTTGTCACGACCCGCCAACTTGGATAACTCGACCCGGTGGAATATTCATGAGAAGATGGCGGATTCGTGATAAAAGCAAATTGCCCAGGTCAAGGTTGTTCAAAGCCCGATAAGTACTAATCCTGGATTAACTCTAAACAAAACCTGTAGAGTTAACCCAGGATTAGCATTAATCGGGCTTTGAACAACCGGGCCCAGATTAAGAATCCAGGCAAATCAAGTTCATGAGAATAACGAATTAGCCAATCAAATTCAAGAAAACAACGAATCAGCCAAATCAGCGTATTGTAAGCGTCAGCACCACAACGTGACACGACAACACAGTCGAGTCGTGTTCCAGAGTCCATATTCAAAAAAAGGGCCAAAGTTTTTGCAAAAAGTGTCAATTATTGGAAACTGTTTCCAACCTGGACAGCAAGTAATCTTAATTACATACACACGTACTTAGGATAGGCATTGTTGGTGCAGCCAAACTTGTTACCGCAATGATATTCGCAGCTGGCAGCGTCCGCACAACCGATTGAGTCCTTGTACAGCACTCGGCTGATCATGCCTGGCATCACCATAATAAAGATGGGGAGGATCTTCAGGAATCCAGCAAATATACTGCCGGCCTTAGCGTTCACGTTATTCTTGGCGCCCAGAGCTCGCTGGACGATGACCTGTGGGATTAAATCCGTCATTATCAAAGGATCTTCTAGCAATGTGAACTGTTTGCACGCCAAACCTTTGTGGAGTAATCTGCATCTCCTTGTTCGATATTTAGTAAAGGGTATTATGTTCTTTTGTTTGATGTTTAGTTAATAGTATTGTGTGTTACCAATCATTCTTTTTTTTTGGATTAATTTAACGTAGGTATTGAAAAACCAGCAGAAACTGGTCCAATTACATTGGCCACGAAAACTATACTTGAGAAATTATACCGCCCGCATTTTTACTTTTGCAAAGAAACCTGAAAACGAAATATTTTTTACCACAGAGTCAACACGTAATTTTTAAACAAATCCAGGCCATTAATTTACAGTACATTTTGGTGTAACCAAGCCTGCTTTACCTGATCGGTACACCAGTACCAGATCCCCATAATTGGTAGCGTGGTCCACACTCCCAACCAGGGGTAGTCTGGGTCATCAATTGGCCTCAGCATGTTGCCCCAGTACGGTGTCACCTTATAACAGGCGTCAACAGCTGCTGACACGGTCTGGTTTGTGGCGTTTGATAGGACAGCGGATGTAGTTGGTGCCAGTGTCGTCAGGGTAGCATTAACCAAAGATGCGTTGATAACTGGTGCGACAGTCGGCCGGTAAGGCGTCCCAACAGCGTTAGGGAACTTCTCCCACAAACCGCTTATCCCTCCAACTTCAACAAAACCTGAAGTAATGTCAAACAGGAAGGGAATTTAGTGCAAGCTGGTAGAGCAGCGGTGATTTGTTCAGGAGGTCATGGTTTCCAACCCTGGCGAGGTCAGAATTTTTTGCCTTCTTCGTGTGGAACTGTAGTTCGTTTCTCTGGCAGTCACTGAGAAGGTATCATTTGGGATTTTAAACCACTATATATGCTTTTTAGTGCTGAGTGACCAAAACATTACTGGTTACTCCTTCGCTTATGTGTTCGTTTACCGCTATCAGTTGTCATCTTAATTTCCCACGACCACTTCCGTTTGGCCTAATAGCTCAGTTGGTAGATTGACGGTGATCTGTTTCGGAAGTTGTATATGTTTGAGATTTTTCAAGAAGGCCAATACAATAGCACCAAGCTATTATTATCCGAAACTGGTGGACGTCATACACCAATTTCTCCCCTACCCCTATAAGTTAAATTGTCCCAATACTGTATGTAGTCACTTCACAAAGACCAGCTTCCGCTTGTACGATAACATCAAATGCTTTACCTTCCAGTGACAGTGATCTAGGTCCTATAAGACAGCAAAGACGTAGCTTCATTCTATCCTCTTCTAATCGTTATACAAAGCAGCTCTTTTGTATTGGTTTGGTTGTGCATTGTTTTAAATGTTAAAACTGTTATTGTCGTTCGATGAGCAAATCCGAGGGTCGCCTCTTGCAGCTACGTGTGGACCCTTATAATAATACATGTACCGCGCCTTACCAAATCCCAACAGTGTTCGCTGCACTCATATACTTACTCATGATGGCCAACACAATAGCGCCAAGGATCATTATCGTGCACTGAAGGACATCAGTAAAGATGACGGCCATTAGACCCCCTGCAAAGCATTACCAACAATCTGCGTTAACTATTAATTAACGTGGAGTCAAGATGAAGGTGAGACGAAAATGAAAACAACAACAACAACAATTCCAAACCATCCAATGAACATTTTACAATTTCCAAACAACAACAAAACTTCCAAACCATCCTATGAACAGTTAACAATAGCGTTGCGCGCACATGACGTCAAAGTCATGTCTGAGTTTATAATAATTGTTTTCTTAATTGTTCTTGCATTTCCAACAAAAGAAAATAGGACATTAGAAATCCCTTGAGATTCGGTGTCGGTTGTTTGTCTGAGTTCTGGTAACATAAATAGTATCTATGCGCAGCGCTATTTCCAAACAACAACGAAATTTCCAAACCATCCAATGAACATTCAAGCATATTCAAATAACAACAACAACAACTGCAACATGTATGTTTTTTGTTTCAATCACGTTTTAAGAATAAGAACATTTAAAACTCAAACTTTAACAAAATAATGTACTGTTGTTGGGCACTCGAAATAGCTATGAAAGCTAATCTAGTCAGGTGCCCATTACATTTGCGACTCCCAAACTCACTCTGACACACTAGCAAAAAACTTACCCAGCATTGTGTAGACGGCAGTGATCGCCAAAATGATAGCAGACGAAAGGTAAATGTTCCATCCAATAGCTTCATACAAGAACACGCTTCCAGCGTAGATATCCACCTGGATGAGTATCAAAGAAAGACGGTTGCTGAAATTATGACTTCCCATTTACTCTTTTCTCGTACATAAAACAGGGAACGTCGGGGAAAACGGCCGCTAGAATTCTTACTTCCCATCTCCATCCAACCCAATTACTGATCTGATGATAGCGTCACTGATCATGAGACACTCACCGATGTCTTGGTGAAGATGTACGAAACCAAGGCAATGAAAGTGATCACAGTTCTGATCCATTTGCTTTGGAACCTCTTCTTTAGGAACTCCGGCATGGTGTAGATCTAAAAACGTACAAATAAAGAAAATTACAATTGTATTGGATCTTCTCATTTTTAAACTGGCTTAATTAAAGACTATTATATCCATTTTGGATTGTTTGGACACCGATTCCTGTTACAGGCCTGATTGGTTCCCAAACAGCAGCGATTGCAAAATTAGTTGGCTTGCAAAACACTGGAGGATGAGCAGGCGTAGCTCAGTTGGTAAGGTAAAGTGCGTGGCCTTTGTAGCTGGAGGTTCCCGGTTCGATCTGCGGTGACTCCAACGTCTGCTTCGACTTTCCTTTGATCTGTGTAGCTTGAGCTTTAAATACTCGTAAAACCGAGCATTGGCAGAGAAAAGGGTTAAAGTGCGCACCAAGGGCCACAAGTTTATCAGTAACATTACTGTCACATAATACCCTTGTTAAATAAGGTTGCTTTACCTTTTTTTACAACACTTATGACAAAGAAAGACAATGACAACCACAACAGCAAAGTCAATACTGAATAGCAAAGACAACAGCATTGGCATTGTTCATGACAACAAAACAACGGAACTTTGTGTTCATGACAAAAATAATAACAATGGCAGTGACCAACATTATGATAATTGCAATGACAACGGCAATAACAATGACAACACTAGCAACGATGACACCAATGACAATACCAACAAAATAACAATCACTATGGCTGACAAGACAACAACTGTGATGACAATGCCAACAACTGACAACGGCAACAACAACAATAATGACAACACTAGCAACACCAACAAAATAACAATGGCAGAGTCCAACATGACAACATTTGCAATGACAATAACAACAACTGACAATGCTGATAACAACAATGACAACATTAGCAAGGGCAACAGCATAGACAATAACAACAACAGAGTGACAATGACAGTGCCCAATATGACAACAACTGCAATGGCAATGACAACAATAAGTGATAACGACAAAAACAACAATGACATCACTAGCAACAATAACAATGACAATACCAACAAACTAAAACGATAATGCCGCACAAGAAAGTAACTGCAGTGGCAATAACACAAACTACCACACTAGCAACAACAATAACAACAACAATAGCATTGACAATAACAACAAAACAACAATGACAGACATGACAGTGAGCAGCGTGACAACAACTGAAATAGCAATGACAACAAATAACACGACAATAACACACTAGCAACAACAACAATACCAATAAAATAAAATATAAATGCCTAACATGACGATCAGGAAAGTTTAAACTCTAGTTACCCTTGACTTGAGGTAAATTGGAACAAAGACCCAACCAAGCAGGAGAAGAACCCAACAGGCCTGGGGAGGAAAATGGTACATTAAAGCAACATTTCTATCTACCTACTATAATTAATAATTGTAATAAAATATTGCAGCAGTATTTATCTGGGTGACTAATACAGCATAAAAATAATTGTGTCCACATGAATCCGATGGTAGTTTCTGTTTAAAATCACCTTTCCACACAAATACAATAGAACCACACAAGTCTACTTAGTGCATGTCTATAGGCATGCACAAATCATTGCTCGTCCACATGAACTTACAAACTTGGCGGATAAAAAAATCCACTCTGGAGAGTGGTTTCAAAAAGAGGTAGATCAAGTTTTGGTGAGTGGATTCGCTGGTTTGGTGTGACTGGGCAAAACACCAATTCACATAAAAATGCAGTTGATGTGGTTTCAAAAATATCCAGATTTGTGTGGACAGGGTCTAAATTTACTGTTTATTTTAACTGTGCAACAGTCAAAATATTCAGATAAAAATGAATAAGTAATTATAACTATAATAATACTCATGCATGGTACATCGTTGTAGTGGTATGGGGTATTGCACCATCTGACTATCAATGAATCAATCAGTCTCTAAAACAGAGTTTCCACATGCAAGGAAAGCTTTAAATTAGCAGATGGACTAGCTAACATTCTCCCCAATCCCCCCCAAGTTCATTTGCAATTTTGGAAGCACTTTAGAACAGATAAAACCTGGCCTGATAAAATCTTTTGTAGTGCAGCCTGGTCCATTTCTTGACACCCCTCCCCTTTCCAGAAAAGGCCATTTAATTTGCAAATGTAAATTTTTGCTAGATCCATTCTTTTATTGTGGATTTTAGCCTGGCAACAAGGGAATGTATCCAGCAAGAATTTGCATTAGCAGTAAGCGAACGCTGCACTGCCAGGTTTAAGTACTATCGTAACTTTCTGGATCTGCTCCTGTACATTTACACACAGAACAAAATGAGGGAAGTTTATAGGTCAGACAATTAAACATATCAAATATATTTACATGTATATATCAAAATTAAAAGAAAATGTATTAGTTAATATATATTCTTTTTTCTGAAAATGCATAAGTAAGCACAAAAGCAATATACAGACCTGCCACTCATATGATACCACTCCTATCCCAGTAGCAGCTCCAGAGCCTGCCAAACCAATGAAGTGCTCGCTGCCGATATTGCTGGCAAACAAACTGGGGCCAACCTAAAATAAATCACAGAGTAGAAAGTCAAGAGACAAAGGTTTGAAATTTTCTATGTTTATTTAGTTAAGTTGAAACCTCTTTTTCTTCTAAAGAATCCCGTTTTTTTGGGTGTAATCTCAAATCTCTTTTTAATTTATGTTAATTGTAATATATAGTTTGTCTTTTCTCTGTTAAGATAAAACTGTATAACACCAAATACATCAACAATCATAATTATGTTGATCATTTTGCATACTGAACATTGTTGGAAGTTATATGTACTTCTGGAGTATAAATGCAGTGTACTTGTCAAAAAAGTTGTGAAAGTGCACTCACAGCCCACCACATCATGGAACGACCAGCCAGGAAATAGGTCTCCGCCGTCTCTTCTCTTCCTCGCTGTTTTCTGAATTTGGACTGAAATGACAACCATTAACAATAATAACATAACAAAAATAACATTAAAATTTTTAATAATAATAATAAAAATAATGATAATAATTATTTGTTGAAGTTGCCAACATCACGAAACAAACAGTTTTCAGGAA
>JAOBRG010117771.1:0-12419 GCA_027574985.1 Umimayanthus nakama | reverse complement strand
CCACGTCTTGCCATATGAAGAATAAATACTGTCACTAATTACTGGACCCAAGTTGTTTTCTGTCAACTCGTCTTTAATGGTGTTGTTCCTAAACACATCAGTTCGTGACACATTCAACCTTTGTCCTCAGTATGACCTTGAATGAACTATTCGTCCTCCTTTGATGACGTATTTGATCACGTGATCGTGGCCTCCGAGCTGGTATACAAGGTGTTCCCACCTGGTTAGTTAAGAAATGGTGTTAGACTATATGTACTGGATTTCGAAGTTAGCTATTAGTACTCACATGTTAATTTCATCTGCAATTAGTCAATTGTTATATGCAGCTAATCGTCATCACTGTAGCGTGGTGAAAACGAATTTCGAGATGCAGCTCACGAGGTCGAACCGAAAGCGCATACATCTTCCAGTGTAAGCCGATTTAGTTTTTTTTTATACAAGACAACTTCTAACGCGACGAAGCCTTTGAGATTTTTCCTTCGCCTTAAGGCTTGTTTAGCGTTGCTTTCAACCACATTTTACGGCCACTCCTTCTGGCAATGCTGTTCCAGCCATAAGACACTGTACGTGCACCTTTTGTACTACTGATACCGGTGACTGGAGTTGCCTTTATGTGGTGACACTTGCCACATCACCTTCGCGCAGCTTCTTTCAGCGATCAATAAATCTACCAAATCCACCAAACAAGAGTATGTAAGGCCAGAAGGGCTCTGGGATAACCACCCCTTGAAATATCGGTAGTTGGAGTTGTATATCACATCGCACCTACCATGTCAACTTGGTGCAGCTCATGCGGCGATCCTCGCTTCTACCTTACCCCACCCTACACGGAGGATCGATGTAAAGCCTGGACTAACCCAACCTTTGAACTATACCGCCAATTGGAGTTGTCTAGAAATCGCATTCGCCATATATACCACCTAGGTGCGGCTTCATGCAACGATCCTCGACTCTACCTAACCCATCTAGCACGGGGATGTAATACCAGAAGGGCTCCGGGCTAACCACCCTTTAAACTATCGGTAGCTGGAGTTGTCTATCGCATGGTACTTACCATGTCACCTTGGTGCGTCTTCATGCGGCGATCCTTGACTAGCCAGAAAGGCTCCGCGCAAACCCAACCTTTGAACTATACCACTAATTGGAGCTGTCTATCAGGTCGAACTCGCCATGTATACCACCTAGGTGCGACTTCTTGCAACGATCCTCGAATCTACCTACCCCACCATACACGGGGGATATAACATCGGGCCCCGGATGTAACCTAGCATTTGAGCTATCGGTAACTGATTCTACTTTATCGCACTAACAATTTAGTTATTTTACCTTGGAGCGTCGATGATAATCATGTCCCCCACCTTCCCTGGCTCCAGGGATCCGTGAGTGCCGGAATAACCGAGAGATGCTGCCGCGTTGATTGTAGAAGCTACAAGAGCTTCCTCCAAAGACATCCGCAGATCAACACAAGCCAGGTGCATTGCAAGCGGCTACAATGAAATGCAGGTGAGCAGTGAGCATTGCTCAAACATTTCCAGCACTGTTTAGTAGCAGTGAGAGAGAGAGAACGTGAACTGAGAGGATATAAGGACATCAAATGTAGCTTTCTAGCTCAAGAAATAGTGACGTACACGGTGAAGAGTGACTTTCATGCAGTTTTAACAAGCAATCGAGTTTTGTTAGGTTAAAATTTGAGTCTCTGACTGTTTGTCTGACTGTGTGTTATAGTAGCTCTTGATATTCTACTGAACTTGTTAACCACTCATCCCTCCTTTCAAAAAGTTTCCGGGCTCTTATTAGAGAAACAACGGCCAGTTCTCAATTACAAAGGAATAATCAAAAACCAATACATCCCAAGAGAAATAATTCCTAGTCATAATGCGCTAACAACGATGTATAGCCGGATCTCGAATAATGTGAAGACTCGAGTGATTACAACGGTGACGCATTAGTTGAATGTAGTCTGCCAACTAGGTACTGACAGGGCCATAGCTAGACTCAAAACTTAGGGGAGGGGGGGCACGCGCGAATTATTATTAATGAAAACGTCTTCTTTTGAAATTTATTGGTAAGTTGTGCTAGTAAACTGGTAAAACAAAAACAACGTGCTTGACTGGTGAAATCACGGTTGGTATCGCTACTGGGTTAAACAACTATTGAGTTAGTCCAGGTTAAGTACTAATCGAGCTTTGAAACATCGGTGAAAACGTCTTCTTTTGAAATTTATTGGTAGGTTGTGTTAGTAAACTAGTAAAACAAAAACAACGTGCTTGATTGGTGAAATCGCGGTTGGTATCGCTACTGGGTTAAACAACTATTGAGTTAGTCCAGGTTAAGTACTGATCGAGCTTTGGTACACCAGGTCCTCTTGTTAGAACAGAACATTTTACACCTGCATGACGATCCCCACTGTCCTGTTCCCGGCTTTCCTTCCCTCTGGGCCCTATAGCCTCCAAATGCTGACGCCTACTTTCCTTCGCGGAGGGGCCCCAGGGAAGGAAATAAGGCGCCTGCTTTTGGAAGCTATGGATCCTAAAACGTGTTCCTTTTGATTTCCAAACAGACTTCAATTTGTTCCGCTTTGTCGCGACCTCAATTAGGAATCCCTTTTAATTCAACAAACGTTGTTTCTGTCACGTCTATAAACGGGGATGACTCAATCAAACTCAGCTCTCCATTCAAACGAAACACTGTATAGTACAGAGTATACACTGTATAGCCAGCACTGAAACAGATTGAACACTGTAGATTTTAAGTTTTCTTACCATCGATAAACAGAAAGCGTTGGGGTTGAAGTCTGTCCCAAGGGCTACAGGAACACCTGAAATGAGCATACATAAACGGTGCTGGTGAGAAACTACAAACTACTCAATCAGAGAAAACCATGGATTTGCCAGTGGAAAAACAGTGGCATGAATTCAAACGACTCCTATTTAAGTGTCCGCAACATTTTCCTGTAACGGTGATTTTTTTTCCTTCATGTTTTGCTTAACAGTAGAAGGCATTAGCCTAAAAAAGTTACACGAAGGCACAAGGGGTGTTTGGGGAGTGGGGGTGGTTATTTGGACTCCTCCCCTCTACTTTCGACATAATTCATCCGATTGACTTGATATTTTGCACATATAATAAGCTTTCTTTGTACTTTAATTAATCGTTACCACGTGGTGTCTAATTGATTTCTATGGCAACCACAGCCACATAAATAACATCACAAGAGGCCGCCATCTTAATATATATGTATATAGATAATTTTACTTTTTGGCGAAAATAGCGGCTTTTCAGCGAAAAAACACACAAGTTGTGCGTCTTATTATGATGACGTCAACAACCATTGTGACATCAATAAGTTAGTGTCAAAAAACGTGTTAACGAACAAACAGTTGTACCAAAGTTTGTCAAGGAACAAAAGTTTAAAGCAAAAAAACCCGAGGAGGTGTGGGGAGGGGAATTGGGGAGGGGGATTTGTCCCCCTTTCCCTTATGACTTATTTTGGTTAAATTATGTATTTGTTACTATATGAGTAATCACTGGTGTTTCAAAATAAGATAATTGTGTTCCCTGTTGTGCTGGTGTTCATTGCGTTTGTATGCGTTTCCGACCTGATGTTCTAACTTATTCCGCAATATAGTTTGACCTAGCTCAATGTACTTTAACTTTGTAGTTGCGTGATGAGGCCAGAAAATTCTACATGTTGTATATATTCATATATTTCCTTATTGCGATCAAAACGAGCAAATAAAAATGTTGTCTTTTCTTTTGGCATTTACGTTTTCCATTTTGATCGTGCATGAACGTAACTCTTGTTCTCAGCAGCTTTTCTCGAAGATAAAACGTTCCCTTTGCATGCTAGCACTCAGGCTTTTCAGTTGAGAATCAAGAGGCATCCCACATGACCTCTAGTTTCTTTGTTTAGGAGTCCCAAAGAAACATAAAGCTGACATAACATGGTAATAGTGCTTATATCCTATCGGTATTTTGCATCCAAATGACGCACAGGATTTCAAATTTTGCGTCCTTAATTATACTTAATAACTTTTTGGCGTAAAATAAGCATTTCTTTTGCGTTTATGAAAACCCTGTTACACGTATGAGTAAGACGTAGAACTTGAGCAAACAAAATCACACACAAACCTTCTTCAATCATCTCTCTGGCGGGTGGTAGTTTAAGGCGTAATATGTAGGCTGTGGTGGGTAACAGGACCGCACACACAGACGCTTGGGCCATGGCTCTGATACCCGCTTCACTCACCTCCTCAAGATGACTGACGGCGCGTGCGCCGAGTTCACCACCCAGCTACGGCAACAACGGAAAACAAGAAAAAAAGCTTCATTTTTACGCCTGGTTTACGAGTGATCGTCTCTAATGTAAGGATCGTCTCTCAAACAGAATTTTGTAGTCACGCAGTCGGGACGCAAGGACAGAACACGGTTCTATCGGGATGATCGCTTCGCTCCTGGCGGAAGCATCGTTTCAAGCAATCGCAAGAGTGTAATATCACATAACATGTAAACACAATCAAATCTTTCAAACAGCAAAAGACTTGATGATGATCAGAAGATCCAAAACGTTTGTCGTCGTTTTTTACAACAATTTTTTTCCTAAAAAAGTACAAATAATCGCAAGAGTGTTTCCATATGATCTTCCTGATCGCTTCATAAAAGATTCTGTGACAGAGATGATCCTTGCGATAGAGACAATTATATGGACACCAGGCATCTGTATAGGATGATTATTGAAACTAATGTAAGAATAAAACAAAATGGAGGTATATTAAGTAACTTAAGTACTTGAGGATTGAAGGTACTTCATTTAAGGCAATTTAGGACCACATCGAAGCAAATCATAATGACTAATGCTGATTTATGGGAGTACAAATGGTTATGCTCAAAATGACATAGCATGGAAAGGTATGAAAATGAAAGCAGGCCGGAAACCGTCAACCCAAACCGTCCCAGCGAACAAAGCTACAAATGTTACTCTCATACGAACGAACAATAGACGGTTATTAGTGGGTAGAAACTGTGAAATGATGCAGACAATGGATTTCTTTATTGCACTGTTTTTATGGATGAGATAAAATTTTATGCAACATGCAAAAGCAAAAGAATTAAGTGTTCATTCGGAAGATTGTTAAGGATGAATTGTCTATAACACCAAGGTCAGTCGAGCAAGACTAACTAAGGGTGGATGAACCCACTTCTTTTGCAGTTTCTGGAGTTGCAAACTACAGCTAACTTGCAAAGAATTTTAGACAGCGAATTCAAACGGTCGTTTCATAACATGTCTGCCATCTTGGATTTTTCATAAATTTATTTTACGCAAAACTGAAGCAAATTTTACTGGAATTAGTAGAAAACATGTATTTCAGCCTCAAACAGGAATATATATTGAGAATAGAGTCTAAAAGAAGAAATGAGAACTAATTTTCCAAAAAAATTTACAGTTTTCTATTTCGAACTTTAGTTTGCATAATTAACTTTGCATTAGTTACAAGTGATGATGTCATCCAATTAACGTCAAAAAATGCGCCCATTATCAGACTACAGGTACCGAAAGTTTCATTTTGATTGCTTGAAAGCCGGAAAAACCTATTGGGGGTCCATTTGACCCCCTAATTGGAAATCCGAGGGTTAAGTTTGTAAAAACTTCTTCATCCTTGTACTACAATTTGAGAAATAATCTATGAAACACGAGAAGATGCATTGAATTGCCGGGACATTTAGAGTATGAACGTATTATTTGCCCAATTGGTGTGAACGCGCGGTAAATTAAAGGGAAGACTGTTTCAAAAATTATAAACGACATTTTTTTCCTGTGGTACTAATCTATGTAGCATATGGTTGGGGTCGGTTACTATGGCGTCAAACAGTTTACTGCATAGGTGACTATGGAACTCGGTTATTGGCGTTATTCCTAAAACTTCGCAGGCTTTGTTGTAGCTCATGCTGGGCAAAACTATTGATGGTGCCCTTTTCTCGATTCGTATGAGCTCATTCTTAAGGTACCGCGGAAGCGTGTTGTAAAAAACCGAAATTCCGTAGTCTACTGTAGATCGAACACATGAAAGATAGAAAAGAACTAGGTCTGAAGAAGGTAGTTGGGCCCGTTTCAGCTGTACAAGAAAATATAATTTTTTGCTAGCTTTCTTTCTTACCTCATTAACTTTCGCGTTCTAAGTAAAGTTGTCGCTTATAGTTAACTTAACTTGGCACTGTTGACTGTTTCAATTTCCTTATCATCGATGGACACCGTATCGAAGGCCTCAGGGTTCAGGGTTCCGGAGAAACGAGATTCTCAACTCTTTGCATTTATCTGGATTTAGAGCTACCCTGTTCTCACGGGACCATTCGATTAATTCGTCGGTTATACCCTGGGCGTCACTAGCATTTCCCTCTTGGATTACTTCAGCTCTAGGCAGTTGTGTCATCAACAAATATCCACAAAAGTGGTGATTTGATATCTAAATCGTTGATCATCAAAACAAATAACCACTTGCCCAAATTGGCACTCTGTGGTACCCTAGAGGAAACTGGACCCTCAAGAAAGGAATACAATAGTTCTTGTCTTCCTGACAAGAAAGGAATACAAAAGTCTTTTGCATTCTTATCCGTTGGCATCTGCAGTTCTTACTTGGACCAATACTGAAACATAACTGATAGTATTGGGTGCATATTTGTTATTTTCCCTTCGCTCAAACCTACTGGAAGTATGAACACGCTTTACTGAATTAACAACTTCTAGCTGGCGAGCAAGAAATATAACAACACTTCTAAAGGCGTGGTTGGGTTGAGGAATATTTGCTGCGAAAGGAATTATTCCCATGATCTTACAAATACAGTATGCAGACCAAAAGTTCTTCATCTCAGTTTCTTCAACCTCGGTGTGTTCTTATAAAAGAGGTGCTTTAAAAAAAGGAGTGTAACAGCATCTGTGAACACCTAGTTACCAACCTCGGCAGCTTTCATCGGGTGAAGTTCATCCCCATGGAAGTTAATTGCCAAGCCGGCATCCTTTCCAGCTTGTAATATTCTCCTTGACTGATCCACATCAAACACTCCCTTCTCACAGAAAACATCAATATTGTCAACTGTCAGTTCTTTGTTTGCAATATGTTCTTTCAGTGCTGGTAGCTGGTTGTTAATGACGTCACTCATTGCTTGTTCGGCAGTACTTCCTCTGGTAATACAGGGTGAACATCAACAATGACATTAACATGACGTGATCACTTAAGTAATTTGTGTACATGAACAAGCATTGACACCATATTTGTTTGAACAAAAATGTAGGACTTTTATGTTGGGCACTTACTTGAGGAAGCACATTTTTGCATTTTCACCATTCTTAGCCACACATTTTCAATAGGTTTATTTGACATTAAAAAATAAAAAAAAGAACACTGTATTTTTACACCGAGAATTTACTTATTTCTGGCTTTTTGGGGGGGAGGAAGGGGGCTTATTTAAAGATGGGTACTTTTACATATTAAGTCTTTTGGCCATTAGAGTGGGCACTTATAAATGGGCTGCGAGTGGTCTTTCTGTTCCTCGGAATCAGTCGAGAAAGCAAAAAATCAAGCACCAAGAGATTTTAGCAGGGTAAATTGGCCGACTCACTTGCTACTCTGCTTCCAATATTTTAAACTATTAACTACATGTATATTTTGATCAAAGCCAACTTACTTCGGCACAGAGTGAGCTCCACAAAACGTACTGGAAATCTCAATTGGCAATTCTTTCTTTGCTCTTTCCAAGACTCTCAGCATTTTCATTTCTGTTTCAGTGTCCAGTCCATAACCACTCTTAGCTTCTACAAGGGTTGTTCCACTGCATAGCATTCTGAGAAGGCGGGGCTTTAGGAGGTCAAAGAGGTGTTCTTCTGTTGCCTCACGCGTGTGTTGAACTGTAAAATTGATACCTCCTCCAGCCTTGTGAACATCCATGTATGTTGCCCCAGCTAGCTGTCAAATGTAATGAGTACTCATCATGACAGGTACCTAGCAGACAGGGCCGTAGCCAGACACAAAATTTAGGGGGGGGGGGGCATTTTCAAGAAATGAAAGTTCTTAGTTGGTTTGCTAGACGCTTTTTAGCTCCTTCTGAGACAAAGTATACAAAAAATTACTTCCGGTCAAAAATTTAGGGGGGCATTTGCCCCCCTACCTGACACTGGTTACGGCCCTGGCAGAGTTTGTATATGCCAGCAGATCTGGTACTATATACATTCAAACAAATGAACAACCTCAAATTTAAACATGCCCATCTTTAGTTGAATAACTGCCCGCTCTTATGGTCATAAAAGTTAATATTAAGCACTCAGTCCTGAATAAACTTGTGTCCCCTCTTCCCCACCCCCTAAATAAACATGAATATTCAGCATAAATTTATGTAAGGCAGTGTTATTCATTCTTTGTTTTGTTGATGGAAAAACAATTCTTTGAAAATGTGAGACTGAAAATGGTAAGAAATCAACAAGCACCTAACCTCAAATAAGCACTCATCCTAAAAGGCCAAAAACTAAATGTTAAGTACCAAGGGTGCTCACTCCAGCCAAACTACATGTACAGTACTCAAACTTCATTCACAAGATACTGTACCAGAGTCAGTCTCTTCAAAGGGGCTGTTGAGCCATTCCGGCCTACACTAGCGCAGTCTTGTTTTCACAAACTCAAATATCTTCTGCGGGAGTTTAAAACATCCACTGATCTGAACAGGCCTTTACAGAAATCTGTCTCATGTTTGCATCAGGGAAAGGGACAAGCTATTTTATCTTATAGCCTTCTGGAAATGATCTGCCCCTAACTTCTCCAACCGACTACCCTATCCAAAGGATACTTCTTGGGACACAGGAATTCCTGTTCAGGATTTTCAAGTGTTGATTGAATGATGACAGTTAACTAAAAGCTATCAAATCATACTGATTAGTTTTTAAAAATTGATTTCAAATCTTGCAAGGTTCTGTGTTTGGTGGCATACTGATCTTTTCATGATGGTTGTTTTTATTCACTGTTACAAATAGATATAGAAAAATGAAACATGAAGCTGCTATAATTGTGATTTCAATTGTAAAAGTTTGACATACTTCAGCTGTGAGACTGTTAAGTTTAAATTTCATTAATTAAAAACACTTGCATGTACTCATTAATCCTACTTATTTTATTTCCAGATGTTAATTGTTCTTTAAGCAGGCAAGGCATGAAACAGGGGAAAAAAGCAGAGTGCCATCAGAAATTGCTTCTTATTTTCCCTTTCGTTTGGCCATCTAGGGACTTTTTGGCGTGCCAGTTTCCCATTTTAGCCTGTCATTTGGCACTTGGCTTGTTGCTATTTCATGCCCTGACAGGGTACATGCAGACACTTCTCAGTCTTTATAGAAGCCTCCTTACCTTCATTGCAAACTCATGTACTCTGTCCCCAGCCCACACTGGATGTGTATGGCCATCTATAAGTCCTGCACAAAATTTGATAAAGATAATTTTCATAAACAAAAGAATAGGGTGCATACACATATGCAGTACTATAAAGGCCTATTTAAGTCCTATAAATTTATAATTACAAAGCTCCAAAATGTTTTTTCTCAACAGGACTGTTGCTAGTGGGCGGGGTTGCCCCAAGAGAATTGACAAAGTGATTATAATGCCCATAAAAGTATGATCTCTGCCCCCCTCCCCCCCAGAAATAAGAGAAGCTATATATCAGGATAGCTCACCTGCTCAATAAATTCTTATATTTCTAGGTACAACCCTGCTCACTGAGCTTTGAACTTTGTTATATATGGAACATAAACCAATTGGTCTGTGCAGTTTCAATTATAGCGATAAAATCATTTCTTTTTCAGTCAGCAACTTGTCAGAGTGTGTCTGTGTGGAGATTGGGGGAGGGGGAATGGGAGTTGTTAATTAGCTCAGCAGGCCCGTAGCCAGAATTTTTCATGGGGGGTGCATACCTCAAGAACCGGGACCAAATGATTAACATTAGAATGATACGCTATGCTAGTTCCGAGATCACAAGCATAGTGTCCTAACTATGGAGTATTATTATTATACTTAAATTATTCGGGACAACCTGTAATGGTTCGAGTGCCAAAGGCGTGAGTCGCTAGGGGGTCTGGGGGCATGCCCCCCCAGAAAATTTTTTAAATCTAAAAGCCTTGAAACGCCATTTCCGGAATTAACTATCAGGTCAATAGCTGTGTCAAAAAAGTTTCCTAAAACTGATTATTTTCTTCTTAACTTTGATAAAAAGTGAGTAGTTTTATCCTCTGTACATTTATGCTCCATGAGGTGACAGTCAGCTTGCTTGGGAAAAAGATCTGTCACTAGTGTATCATAGGGTTATGGTGTAACGAGATCGGTGAGTAAGCAGCAAAGTTTTTGATTTGGGTATGTTGGAAAGCTAGATAGCCCTCGATCGAACATGCCATTAATGTCATGTGATTTTATTTTGGAGTTCTTGCATCATTCTTCATTCATGACTGTAACTTGGAATTCACCTTGATATCCAAGTTTAGCGGTTTGTTAACCTGCTGACAAATATTACGATAAATTAACAAAAACTCTATACTCTTTGCTCGTTGGCTTATCAGAGCTGTTTTTCAAAATCGGGATACTCGTGTCTCGACTGAAGTTGAGTCAGGATTCGGGATTCTCGAGTGAAATCGGAACATTCTCACCTAATTCAGTACGGTTGGACACTCTGCTTAGGTTTTTGGGGGGTCCGGGGGCATGTTCCCCTGGAAAAATGTGGAAATTTGAGGTCTTCAAACTGCATTATTTTTGGGTCATTTCAAATCTTTTACGGTCCCATCAGGCGGACCTTTTTGGCTTTAGAGGGGTGCATGCTTACCCCATGCACCCCCCTGCCTACGGGCCTGGCTCAGTCTAGATCTCGATCCAGATCTATCCCCTCCACTCCGCTTTTTTCACTTCTTCATTTTTTTTAAAAGTGCATTACATGTAGAATCACTGCATGCAGTTAGCTGTTCTCATTATCATTAGCTAATAAATAGTTTTACCTGGTACAACTGACATGCCACTGGCGTCAATCTCATTTGCAAAGCTATCACTTTGAAATTTTCGTTCTATCTCCTTGTCACTTTCAATGCATTCTATCTTTCCATTTTCATCCACAACGACAGAGAACCCCTCTTCTTCGTTTCCCTGCAAAACTACCACATTTTTCATCGCGCTCCCTTTTAGAACTCGCTCGCCATTTTGACACACTGCAACCACTTGTCTTGCATGCCGAATCAACAGATTTTTCTTCATTTTACCCTCTCAAAACTCTAAGAAACCTTAATAATGAAGCACAAATTAAACGCTGATGAAATACATTTTTAGACGGATCAACACGTGAATTCAGTTTGGCCAGCGGTTGTTTTTTATTTCACGAGGTCAGCGCGAGAAAATACGAAGATTATTCGACTAGGAACGCAGCAGTTCCGAGTCGCTCAAAAAAAACCCGAACGGTTGAAAAGTTGATGCTCGTTGCTACGACAACTGCTAGCCTCGACTTCAAGACCAAAAAAAACATGGCGCTAGAACACAGAGAACGAAGCTAAGTTGATGCAGAAAACTCATCCATTTGCACTCTATATTCTGAATATTAGTTGATTATTTTGTGTGTAGTTGAGTCGAGTAAGTATTTTTTTTGCCCATGATTTAACGTTTAGATCTAAACCACTCACACACAATTTAAAATATTCGTGAACAACCTTGACATCACTCAGACTGTAGAGTGTAGTGCGTGTTGTGTTTGAGTTTTGTTATTGGCCTTCTTTGGCTTCAAAGTAAAGCTTGAAGGTTTGATTGCTTCTGCAGGTACGAAGATGTCCTCTCTGTCCCGTTCACCGTCACAAGGATCAAATAAGCAGTTGCAATCTCGTAAGTGTATTTTTTGTCATGTGTGTAAAACCGTATACATATGCGTTTTGATTTACTGTTGTTAAGTTTGTATGAAGGTTCTAAAATAGATTGATTGCAATGTTTTTATAAAAGCGATCTTTCCTATTTTTGTTACTACTTCTGTTCTTAGACAAAAGAGTTTGAACTAATTTGATTGATCTCTGTATTTTGCAGGCGAGCGGTCAGCTTCCAAATACTCGGGCAAAGTGACGTTCCCTTCTGCAAGAACTGGTTCCAGTAAACACACTGCACTATCAGGTTAGGACCATGTTATTATTTATGGCCTAGCGTAGTCATTCGATAAAAATCGATGAGAATAAACCGTTCGATAAAAATCTATTGACTTTATCGATTTTATCGATCAATCGATGAAATTCGATAATCACATTTGGTCCAGACAACAGTTTTGGCTAGATTGCAGAATACCTGGCCGCCACTCGAGTTAACTTAAAGTGTATATAACCCCTTTGCAGATTTGTTGATTTCGGATAATATAGACCTACAGAAACAACATGCAAAAAG
>JAOBRG010117660.1:0-19484 GCA_027574985.1 Umimayanthus nakama | reverse complement strand
GCTATTCACAGCTCTGTGTATTGTTGGAGATTCAGATCTCGCCGGTATTTGTGAATATTTAACATCAAGATGAGGCTAGTGCTGTAAAGACGAGTCTTTAGTCATTGTAACCAGTGGCAACCAGGAATATGAAACTGGTCTATTAAGCAGAACAACGCAGTGACTAATTGGTTTTCATGGCAATGAAAATCAAACAAATGACATCCCAAGCAGCCGCCTTCCTGGATTTTTAAACTTTCAGATTTGGTTCAAGTTTGAACTTTGTACTTTAAAAAGACGAAAAAACAGCATTAGCGATTAAACTTCACAAAATAGTTAGAATCTATTATTGAAGTTGTAAGTATTTACTAAACTTTTAATGAAAAATTGAGATTTTGCAGTAAAAACACAAACCGCGTGACTTACTGCGATTATGTCATCAGCTGTGACGTAACCTAATTGGCGCCATAAGATGTGTTGAAATTGAACCAAAGCTTTTAACAATCGGTCAAGCAGCAGAAATTTAAAGCCAAAAAAATTGAGGCTTCTAAGGTTATTTCAGTATTTTCCGGACTATAACCCGCAGGTTATCTGTTAATTTTACCCTGTAACACGGAAGACGCGTGTAATCTACCGGTGAGGGTTATCTGTTTAGTTAGATTCTGAAGCGTACAACATGACGTTCAGTACCACAATTGCTTGTTGTAGTTTAATGAGCGAACATTTGGCGATATTTTCACATTTTAAAAACTAAAATTTTAATTACAGTTTGTAAAGTTTACATTCTCTAAATAAATTGTTTTATGATATAAAAATGAATGAATGGGGGTGCGGGTTATACGGCGGTGCGGCTAATCTGTTTACTTTTGTTTCTTTTTTTGGTAAAAACACCGGGGGTGCGGGTTATCTGCGGTCCGGGTTATAGTCCGGAAAATACTGTACTATTATTATAATGTGATGTAGTTACAGCTCATAACCAATGCACATGTGCACACATACCACATCAAAATCTGCTCTGCATGGCGAGTAACCAGCTAGTTCCAACCCCCTCACCGAGTCTACCGCCGGCCTCGGCGGATCTTCAGAAGCTGTGTACATTTAATATTGGTATGTATATTATAGTTATACATTTTTTACGTAGGTTCTCAACACAGGACTAATTTTATGTGCTGCTATGTACAGTATTTCTTCAGTGCTTAAAGTTTAAATTTTCCTCTTTGGTTCTGAATATAACGATATAGAGCTACTTATTTTAAGCATTTTGCAGGGGCAGGAATGATCAATCAATTCTATTATGTACAGACACATTTCTTTCACTCACAGAACAACCTTCAAAGACGTTATGTAGCAATGAAAACAGTTCACACAGGCAAAAATTCCTCACAGGTTATTGAACAACTATAAAATGAATGTTCATCAGTTGTATAAGTACGGTAGTATACTACCGGTAGTCACCAGCGAGCTTAACCAATTAATCTTCACTTGCATAGCCTAGCCAAACTGTAGCAGTGCAAGTAGTTGTCCGACAGCAATGTTCCTTTGAAGGAACATGTTAAATACAGATTTCAAAGAAAGTATGGATGAAACAAAAAGGAGGATAACAAGACACACCTTTGAATGGAATCCCATTGCATGCGGACATTGAGGGCGTACAGAGATCACTTCTTGGTTGAAGCTCTACAGATAGTAAGCACCTGTCAGCAGTTAAAGAACACTGTGCAAAAACGGCCTAAGTGACAATTTTAGTGACTTTTTAAAATACTAGGAAACTTTTTTTTCACAGCTATACCTTATTCTAGGCTAATGGTACATGGCAAATAGATCTTTTAAGTCCCATCAACCGAGGCTAAGAACAGAAATGACTTTACCCCCAGCAGAGATTATAGGAGTTTCTTGGCATTTTTGGAAGCTTTTTTTTCCCGGTCAAAAGTAAACTAAATTGGTGTTCTTTGGGAGGAAATTATACAGTATTTGTATTGCAAGAATGAGTTGGCTACCTAACATGAGTCTTTTGGTCACTGCAGGATAGCAGAAAAATTGATAGTTTTGAGGTTTTGTGAAGGATGGTTCAAAATTGTCACTTAGGCCGTTTTTGCACTGAGCTCTTCAGTTGAAGAGGTATGTGCACAATGACCTGATTTATGATTTCTGGTAAAATTTTAAAATACTGGCTACAGAAACTCTTCTTTTTTATAAAACTACGCATCTGTGTCTCAGTCATATTACATATCACAAAATAATTTATAAGTTTACAGGTAAGTCTAAGAAGGCAGGAGGAAGTGTTTTTACCTCCACAAAGGTCTAGACAAAACCACAGGAGTTTCTTGCTGCTTTGGAACAAGGTGTTTTTAGTAAGTCATTTGTAGTCCATTCAGAGCTTTGTAGGTCAGAAGGAGTAATTAAAATCGGACAAAAATGATTTACCGGTATTGCATTTAAGAGTTGTCCGTGTCAAAATAAAAAAGGAAAACATGGAATGACCACAAATTTCTTGGAAATACAAAATAAGTCCTCAACTTTTACATTGCTTGCTCCTCATCCCTCTTATAAAGCTAACAGTGCAAGCTTTGCACAAGCCAAATAAAGGAAATAGTTAAACATATTATATGTACTAAGTTGATTAATGTTGCTGCCTAAGTTACTACCTGGAATATGTAGTTCAGGACAATTGGGTTCTTCCACAAAGTACTTCATGTAATGCTTTTCACATTCTGAAAAGTAAAGGTGCCACAAATTAAGAGCTCAAGGGACTTAGATCAACAACAATGACAACACATCTGTAGCTATTACAACAGACACAAAAACCCTTTCAGTACTAACAATAACACACTCTTATTGACTGACACTGTGGGCAACAGCAGATTTTTGAACCCAAGGTACTGATGTTGCCAGAGGAAGAAGTATAAATTATTGTTAAATTGCTGCTTTTCACAAGATAGTCACAAAGAACTACAATAAGTTCAGTGAAAAGCATTTAAATTGAGTCAATAACCATAATAGAAGATATGGCCTCAACTGCTGTTCACAACTGTTTCAAAAAAGTCATCTTTGAAAACAAAACATTAAAACATTGGCATTACCTATACTTAAAAGAAAACTGATTTGTAACTGAAAAAAGTTAAAACTGAACTATTTACTAGTACGCACTAATTGAAACTAAATGTTAGAGACTTGACAGTTTGAAAATGCACCTACATGTGAAAGAGCACATTTTAGCTTGACATTCTGTTCTTCAAAGCAATTGTCTGTGTCATATTGCAGATTAAACTCTCTCAAAGTTTTAATTGCAGTTTTCATTACTTATTTGAAAAGTATTGGTTGAGTCCTTTTGTTTCAGCAGTTTCAAAATTTCATCTTCTGTTCTTGAAGTGAATCTCTTTTTTGGTACTTGTGCCGTAGTGCAATTGACAGGCTCTTGAATTTAATTTATCTTTAATTATTTATACTACAGTCAAAACTGTTTCATTTTTATAAACTTCACTTTGGGAGACACTTATTCTAAAAAGCCATTTGTTTGAGCAGGCCATTTTAATTAAACTATAATACTTCTCTTTGTTGTAGAACTTTCTTTTCAAATTCAATCTTAATATTTGATAGATCTAAAACAATAATAATTAGTTAAATTAATATATAGTTTTGGCATATATAGAGGTAGTTTTTTTCAGATACAAGTTAGATAATTGCTTGTCAGAACAACCAAAAGTTTTTGTTATCCAGTCCCATTAGTTTATGAATTAAGTTAGCATAATTGTACAATATTTATTTGAAGTTCCAAAACTGTCTTTCTTCCTGTAACCACACTATAATTCAATCTTCTTTTTGGTGAAGTGGATTAGACATTATAACTATTATATCATCTCCGAATCTGGAATAACTTGATTGTTCCAGTACCCGTACATTCTATTTTGATTCTATTAATTGTTTGTGAGCACCATTGAACAACAAACAATTTTTCCATATAGATTATACAATCATGTTTTAAGAACTTTGGGCTCAAAATCATCTCCACATTGTGACAATTAAAAAATTGGCTAAGTACAGGATTAAGATTGTCTATTATGTGGTACATCTAGATTTACCTTCCGAGCTTTTGGAATGGACACTTTTGGCAACTTCAGTCCTGCAAACATACATTGTGTTGGCTGTCAGTTACGCACAATCATAAATTAATGATTGAAGTAAAAACTAAAAACAGTAAACAGTAATTCTAACACATTTCTTTTAAAACTAAAAAAAAAGTAAAGATAAAAAAGATCCTCAAAAATAACAAAACAATATAAGTTTAAAGAGAAAAGTACAAGTCAGATCAAAGACTAAATCACATAAACCAGAACAATATTTTTAACTAGTATTTAAGAAATACATGTACCCTAGCTATGATGAGTTATGAAAATGAATAAAATACTCACAATTATTCATAAACAATGTTTTCTAGTTGTTTTGAACAAAATAATTTATGTCAAAAATTGAAAATCCAAGATGGCCACAATCTTGGCTTTTGTATTAGTTACCATGGCAACAGTGGCTATTTAAGTAAAGAATGTTGCCAGTGGGTCAAGCATTAATTACTTGCAAAAGGGCATGTACTAACTCTTAACTATTTCAGAAAACTTGGGGGGATTTGTTAACCCCCTCCAAGACCTATATAAAATTATGTTTGGGTTTGACTTTTTGATGGGTTAATCAGAAAAAGTGAAATTTTCTCACCAGTTTCCAAGTCCACAATCCTGGAGGGCATCTAACATTTGAACTTCTTCACCTGCATTCCATGTCTCCTCTAGTAAAGGGAACTGGTTGGACTTCAAAAGAAGTACATAAAATAATGTGTACGTGATAAGCTGTGGTTCAGAGTACAATTAGTCATGTACATGTATCAAATCACCAACTGAACTCACATTCAAGTGAACCACTAAAATTACCCAGTGTGAGTTATTCTAACCTTATAAACCAAGCAAAAAGACAATGAAACATTATTATCAAGCAAAAAAAAAAAGGAAAATCACTTTCGAACAAAGTTAGAAATGGATGAGACATCCATATCCAATTTCAAACTGAGTTGGCACTACCCACCCTTGGCACTCTCTTTTTATCCAGGCTATTAATTAAAGTAGTTATTTAAGTAGTATGCAATTATATATACAAGAACTTAACTGGTTTTGGATTTCAACAAAGTTCTGAGTCCATACTTGTTATCTTAAAAGTAGATTACTTTGCCAATTGATAAAATAATATTTTCAGAAACTTTCAAAATCCTTTTTGTAAGTAATTTAGAATTTAAGAACTATTGATGCCCACACTCAATATGATTCATTACTTCAATTGGTACTAGCCCTTTATAGATGTATTTGGTTTACAAAAGTAGAGGAGACTAGGAGTAGATTTACAACTGATAACACACAGAATACCTGGCCACTCAAGTTAACCCTAGAAGGCATAAGACATCATTTTTTTGGCTTAAAATTTTTATTCTTTGACCGATTTCCAAAAGCTTTGGCACAACTGTTCTTCATTAGTGAACACATCTTTTGACCCTAATTAAGTGATGTCACAACTGATGACATCATCACAATAAGTCACGCAACCCATATGTTGCCTACAAAATTGGAATTTTTTGCTAAAAATATGACTATTATCGCCTAAATACTGACAAATTCATTTTATTTCTTATAGTTTTGTATATTCCAATCGCTAAACCATGTTTTCTCACCATTAATTTTTCAGTATTCAATTCAAAAATCTGAAATTTCGAAAACCCAAGATGGAGGCCACAGTGATGTCATTTATTTTGATTTGGTTGCTGTGGAAACCAATTAAGCACCACGTGGTTTTGATTAATTGAAACTATAATAAAAGTTCTTTATATATACCAAATATCAAGTCAATCGGATGAAAGGTTTCAAAAGTCAAGGGGGGGTCAGATTGAACCCCCTTATGCCTTTGTGTAACTATTTTTACCTTATGCCTTCTAGGGTTAACTTAAGTTAATTTATTACTGCACATTCATTGTTCTATAGTAAAATGTGTGCAGTAGATTCCAGAACAATAGTGGCGGGGTATTATGCAGTTGCTCCAAATCAATTTAAAACTATCACGTCAAAATAAAAAAAGATTTGGGGAATGCATAAGTATGTTTATAACTTACGAGTTGTCTAAATTACTGACACTGGCAGATAGGACACAGTCTGCCTCTGCTCCCTCTAACTTTAAAAAGTTCTGGAAAAAACTTTTATTATTCAGCAAAAAAATCTTACCACTATCTCATAGCTGTGATCATTGGAATGATGCCCTAATTCCACTCCTTTTGCGAAGCACTGCAAAAATGAAAAATATAAGAAACCCTATCATTATATCGCTGATCAACATTCACATTGACATTGCACTGCATTATTAGGATTGTATGAAATGCCAGCATGAAAAGACAAATCTTAGCTTGTTTGAGCTGTAGTGATATCAAAACAGTTAAAAACGACAACGGATTTATCAGTACCTGCAAACATTGGTCAAACTTGGGCTCACAAACGCAGCACCTCACAAGTGGCTCCAACAACAAACTGGGACATGTCGGGCACTCGGCTGTTTCCTCGCAAGTAGACGGCATTACATATACAGTGTATTAATAAAGTTGTAACTGTAGCACGTCAGTTGAATTACTACATGAAATCTGAAAGCTCTCTACATCAGTGATTGAGAAAATTAGTGACAAATTTATCTTTTTTTAAAAAACACATTCCTACCTTCAACAAGAACCGCCATGTTTGTTTCCTTTGACGGTGAGAGAATGGAACGAGTTTGACATTTAAAAAAACTTGGTCCTTACTGGTCAGCAGCATTGCCCATCACAGTTAGTTCCCGAAAAAGTGAAGGCAGAAATTGGGTTTTCTTCTTATTCAGTTATTGCAGAATTTTCAAATTGTGGACCGAAAAAAATGCCATTGTTTAAAGGTGAGGGTTTTCTCTAATTCTGAGTTTGAAACAGTTGCCCAAATTTTTACGAAAAATGTCTTACTCTTTGTAGTGAATGTCAAGTGGGGCAAAGAGAAGTTCGAGAAAGTTGAAGTGAACACGGACGAAACTCCAGAACTGTTCAAAGCTCAACTGTTTGCGCTTTCTGGTGTCTCTCCTGAGAGACAAAAAGTTATGTTGAAAGGATCAGTGTTAAAGGTATTTGTGTTGAGAAAGGTTGTGATCAACATGTGAATTCTTAGACACTAGACCTGAGTGCGTGCCGGAATGACTGAATTTAAATAATAATTTTATACAGATGACCGACTGTGACTCTGAGACTGAGTATTTGTGGCCATTCATAAATTTGGTGGTCGTTGCATGCATGGTAATAGTTCAGCTGTGTATAGTAGTTTGCGTACCAGATTTCCTGGCGTAACCAAGTCTAAGTGCATTTTGTGTGATATAATAATTGGTCTTGACAAAATGGTTTAGTTCATGTCTGATCACCAGAGACAATACAAGTTTTCAAGGAGCTGAGACATATCTGATTGATAGACTGATCACTGACTCATTTCCTGACCTTAGTGTGGTCACAGGCTTTAAGAACTGTACAAAATGCAAAGGTTACATAATTATAAGACTAATATGGATACATAATTATTATGCACCAAACAAGATAATCATTGCTGGCTGTGGGATCACGGAGCAACTTTGAGATGGGATGGGATGGGGGGGAAGGGGGGCACCGTCAGTGACTCAATACTGCCATTGCTCTTACTAACTCTTTATAGTGTTTAAATGTTATCTCCTATCCCACTCTATTTATGAACAAAATTGATTTTGGTGAGTATTTAACATTAGCGATTGAAATAGTGACTTTAAGGTGGTTGATTTAGCTGGGGAAAAACCAAATACTACATGGAGTAGCTGTTGTGTGATCTATAAAAGTAGTACACAGTACAAGGGGAGGTGAGAAAGGGGCAAAAGGGAGAGGAAACGACTAGTTTCCTATTAATTAAACTAAATTTGAGTTTGTTTATAGTTTTGAATTTTTTTTTAAAATTAAAGAAAAAATAATTTCGTTGTACCAGTTCAAGGAAATACTGTGCTGGTTCAAGAAATAATAGGCTTTTGTGAAAAATAATGAACTTATACAAGAAAATATTGTAACAAAAAAAATGGAACTACATTTAATAAACATGTACTACACAGACTACCAATCCTACTTACAATATTTTACCACTTGTGGAGTTCAAAACTGATTTGTGCTTTCTTTTTCTTGTGGTAGGATGATGGCTGGGGAAATATGAAGCTCAAAGATGTAAGTTCCATATTATTCTATGCAATGATACATTTTTTTAATTAACAAAGTTAGCACTAGTTAATTATTCAGGCATGAATGCGCCATAATTTTAGGTTTAAACTCCATTCTTCTCATTTTTGTGTAGTGGTTCTCCAATGCATTAATTTTGTTATTCAAGATCAGTTTGAGCCCATGTTGCTAAGATTTGACACCTTGGTCCTAGCAAAGTGGTTAAGACATTTGGTTAGAACCTTGAAACAGACCTAGGTTATCAAGCTAAGTTACTGTTAAAATGTTATTGAAGGGGTTTAGTTCATTTGCATCGCAGACTAACCTGGGTAGCCTGGGTTTGGTTCCTAGTGGAGGTGTTTGGAAACTTTTTGTTGTTTTTGTTCTTCCTGAATTAAAAAAAGTTATATAGCAAATAAATACATGTTTTTTTCCTTGAATTTTTTTATTAATAATATAGTTCAAAGGGGATTGTTCATTTTGTACGTGTTTTGACTTGATTTCAGTAAACTTTTGATTTAACTTCAGTGGGCATCATTTTTATTCAGTTTGGTGTCATGTAGCACTGCGTCATCTGTATGGTTTTTACTTCATATTTGTAGTATAGTTGTAAATAGGTATAATATTTTTAGCTTTACTAAAAAGAATAGTATTGTACATTTAAAGCACTGTACTGTAAGTCACTAAGTTTATTATTATTATTATTATTATTATTATTATTATTGTTGTTGTTGTTGTTGTTGTTAATTAATATTTGATAAACAACCTTATCAAAATTTAGCAGCAATTTTCTTTTTCCAGCATCAGTTTGACTTCGTGTAATCTGGTTCATATAAATCCTTAGTAAACAATGTATAAACTGTGGTGAACAAGTGAGGTTGGAATTTTGTATTTTAAGATAATTATAAAGGTATTAAAACTAAAGTTAAAAGAAATGGCTTGGCCAGAATTAGGCTGCATGTGTTTGTATCTACTATTAGCTTCTTTTTTCTGCATGTATCTATTGTTCACAGGAATCTTATCAAACTAGTTACATGATTGTATACAAGATAGACACTCTTCGGACCAACTGATGCAAGCTGGATCATCCATTTTATTGAAGTGGACATTTGCACAAACAACACAATTTAGACTTTAGCTGAGCCTTCATTTAAATTTAGCTGTTTCCTTTTTTCTCACTTCCTTGAAGGGAATGACACTTCTGATGATGGGCACAGCAGGGGAAATCCCCCAGGCTCCTGCTGAGAAGACAGTATTTATGGAGGACATGTCAGATGCACAGCTAGCATCAGCAGTAAGTGGGACAACTGCCTTAGGGGAGAGTTTTAAATTGTCTGATTTTCCAGGAGGCTACCTACAGAACTTTCAGTTGTAATATAAGGTTTTGTGTTAGTAGTAACTATAATTTTTTTAACTGTTACCAGCTTAAGATAGTAGACTTTAGCAGACACTCGGCAAATTTTACTTTGTTTTGAGTTCATGTTTCTTGTTAGCACTATAAGAAATGCATTAATTTGTAAGACAAACAAACAAAGACATGTAACTTTAGAATAATTATTTTTTCTGTGGAAATTACTATAAAATAGTGTGTCAACTGGAAAGGCCTAAGAAGAACACTGAAAGCCATTGCTTCTTGCAAATCCATTTTAATATGCAGTTTGAGTTGCCAGCCGGTCTCAACAATTTAGGAAATACATGTTACATGAATGCTACTGTGCAGTGCTTCCGGAATGTCCCGGAACTAAAAGAAGCCCTTTACAGGTATGTAAACATCAAGTTTTTTCAGTTTATATATTTTAATGTAAAAGGATACATGAACATAGATGTACAATTTTTTTTTATGTCTAGATATGGAATTCTGGAAAACTCAATGTAGTGGTTATTAAGGAGAAGTGGGAGGGGGAGATGCATAAAGTATACCAAATATTAGTCATCGATTTTTTCAAAAAATGAGAGCTTACAGTTTGAGACAGGACAGATTTATTTGCCTTTTTTCTGTACCTTCTTTATTTTTCAAAAATTTTATAACAACATTTCATCTAGCCAGTTTCTTAAATACCTATAAGACTCAGTGTTAATAAATATATGCAAACCACCTCAAGTTAAGGGTATATTATACATGTCAGATGTAGTTACTGACAACCTTAAATTTTCCTTGTAACAGGTACCAGCGTACCTTAGGGGTTGGCAGCGGTATTCCTCAAGCACAGTCTATTACTGTTGCACTGAGGGACCTTTACAAGTCTATGGACAAGCCAATAGATGCAATGCCTCCCATCATATTCCTTCAGGTGAGTCTGTGTGCATTGAACCCAGGGGGGTAGGGTAAGTCAATTCAGTGGACAAGCCAATAGATGCCATGCCTTCCACCATATTCTTTCAGGTTGGTATGTGTTCATTGAACCCAGGGGGATAGGGTAAGTTAATTCAGTGGACAAGCCAATAGATGCCATTCCTTCCATCATATTCCTTTAGGCAAGTACGTGTACATTGAACCCAGGGGGGTAGGGTAAGTTAATTCAGTGGATAAGCCTATAGATACAATGCCCCCCATCATATTCCTTCAGGTGAGTACAGGTTCATGGAACCCAGGGGGATCTTAGGGTCAGTTAATTCAGTAGACAAGCCAATAGATGCCATGCCTGCCATCATAAGTCTTCAGGTGAGTAAGTGTATTGTATATGGAACCCAGGGGATCTTAGAGTCAATGCCTCCCATCATATTCTTTCAGGTGAGTATGTGTACATGGAACCCAGGGGGATCTTAGGGTAAGTTAATTCAATGGACAAACCAGTAGATACAAATTTTGCCTCCAATTGGATTACTTTAATAAGGTGTGAACATGGGGAGGGCAGTAAGTTAAATCAGTGGGTTGGCCAATAGGTGCAATCCCTCACATCATGAAACCAAAGGGGGAGGGGGCTCAGTTAAATTAGTGGACAAACAAATAGATGCTCTTCCTCATTTCACGTTCTTCCAGGTGCATGCAAGAAACCAATGCAATGTTATTTAAAGGTAAAGTGTGACCAATACTTCTGTTTTTCTTCTTTTCCCAAGGTTCTTCATCATGCGTTTCCACACTTTGCAGAGAAGAATGAGCAAGGAATTTATCAGCAACAGGTATTTACAGAGTATTATCACATTTTATATATTAATTATGGGAAGTTATAACCATTTGCAAGCTGAACTTCAAGTATCTGATTTCAATGATGATATCTCAGATCATGGTGGGAACCAGAAAGAAAAAACGAGGGTTTGATACTCTCGGCCCAGTTGTTCAGTCGTTGATTAGAACTAATACTGTGTTACATGTACGTGTAAATTCTCATTATACATAACTCATTCGGATGAATGTATACCCCCCATGAGGCTGTACTTAACCTATACTCACCCCCCCCCCTAATGAGGCTCTGCTTTACCTATACTTCGTCTCTGCCCACTTCCAGGATGCTAACGAGTGTTGGACCCAGGTAATGAAAATGCTTCAGCAGGAGCTGCCAGCTGTTCAGCCCAGTTCTGCCCAAGGGGAGCAAGCAGCTCCTGCGGCAGCAGCCAGTAATGGAGGCAAAATGTTTATAGACCAGTATTTTGGTGAGTCTTTCCTAATTCTTTTTTAGAAGCAACAAATCCATGACTGGTCTCATAATAAGAATAAGGGACTTATCAATGCTGTTGTACAATCATGTATAATGACACTATATGTATGGAAAAAATAGTGTTGACTTGGAAGTAATAGCCCCTTTCTTTTAACTTTCTGGATCATGCCCTGAATGGGGCAAATCTGAGGAATAGTCTTCAGGATGACCTGTACCAGGCTAAATCCCCTTCAGCTGTTAAATTTTTATTGAGAGTAACAGATACCGTATATCTCGAGTCACACTTAGAAGCTAATGCCTGCTACAATACCCTTTATTCATAAATACCATGTTAATTCCTTGTATCCTATTTTAGGTAGTGCATGTGTCTGTGTGTGCTTACGTGTTTGTATGTATGTATGTGGGAACTAGTAGTATTGAATACTTACATTAGTCTATGTTATTACCTTTTGCATCCCATTTTAGGCATTGAATCTGAAGCAATGTATCCTCCATCGCACTGTATTGAAAGTACGAATCTAATGATCATTATAGCCTTAAATCTTTATAGATTGACCGATGTTTTTGTCTTTGTTGAAGAAAGTATACATGTTTGACTTGCTACAGTTTACAAAACAGATTATTTAAAGAGTAAGAACTGAATTCGAAAAAACAGGTTTGCCATGCAGCATAACTAATGCAGTAGAGAAACCTTTTGTTTTAAGTAGGGTAAGTTGAATGCTCTACAATAGAATCGTATTTATAATAGTTTCAACTACCCGACAGTACTTCAACCTACGTCATTCATATTGATCGTGCACACGATGTAACAATTGCTATGAACCTTATGTTTAAGGCACCGTTCACGTTGGAACGGATCAAAATATCGAAGTTGAGATTTTCGCAGAATATAAATATACATCAAATGAAATTCTTGTAAAAAATGTTTTTCAATAGGCGTCTAATTGTTTGCGAGATGTGACAAACGAGAGTTTTCACCAGAACAAAAATTGTATGACGCGCGGCGTACTTTCGGAGTAAGTTTCTCGAGACATGTTTTGGCAAAACTGCGACAGTGCAAAGGATCAATGCCCCTCAATTTTTAATCTCATGCCGTCAAATTTGGCAAGTTCATAAAGCTTAAGGATTAAACCATCGTGAGGAATTTTGAAATTCCGCTCCGATTGTTTTTTATAGCTCAATCAGGGTAGTTTTGTATGCTGCAAATAAGGACTTTCCTTCAAATATTTGCAGAAAATTAATGACGCGTAAAACTAAAAATCCCCAGCGTGGAATAAGAGCGCAACTGGTGCTGAAATTCACAGACAAGCTTAAATTGGTTGGAATCGAAACTAACAGCCACATTTTAAATCTAGAATTAAGTGAAATAAACGGTTATAATTATGATACTTGAATTCGTTTATAAACCAAAATTGTCAAACAATCTTTCGTCCGTCATTTAGATATTTTTATAACCTTTCCATTTATGTATTGGTTTGTGGGTATCCAATGCGTATTAACGGAGTTACATACGGAAAACTGAAGCACTGCTCAAGGTGAACGGTAACCTTCAGCCAGTACCAGGTACACGAGTTACTACATGGCAAAGATACTTTGTGCTTTCTGATAAGTTTCTGAGTAGTCAGTTCTTCCCATAATGCCAACGGGCATTAGTAATTACGAATGTCATTAATGATACCACGCACAGAAACGAATGCGTAAAGAAAATAATCTCACTTGTACAGTTATTGTTGTTAGGAAAAAATGTAATATAAATTACGTATTAATTATAACTTGGAACGTTCAGTCTTTAGGGTAATATCAAATTTCAGCCTTGACATATTGGTCTGGCTATCACTCCTTGACTGTGTGTTATCAGTATGAAATGCACAGAAGCACCCGAGGAACCAGAGACGAAGTCAAAGGAGACTCTGTATCAACTGAGCTGCTATATCTCTCAGGAGGTCAAATATATGCACACGGGGCTCAAGAGTGTAAGTCCAGCAAAACCTTCCCTAGATGTCAAGGAAACTGGTTAAATTCCGGGCATAACTCCTTGCTTCTGACAAGTTTTGCTCTGTCGTTCTTCATTTCCGTATCATTATACTAGTCTTGTAATTCGAAACTTCTCATTTTTTTGAGTTTCCATTTTTCAAGAAGAGTATCCTTAGTGTCTTAGTTTATTCACTCCTCGAGTAGCTTTTACTAATAAAAGTCCACAACACCGGCATTAGCCTGGTTGGCAGTCAGAGATCTATCTTACCAACTGTGCCAACCTCGCACAAACCTTCAGCCCCAAAAGTTCCAAAATTCTCATTACATTTATCCATATATTTCTTAATGATAGAAAGGGAAGATTCCTTATGTTTGTTCTACACTTTTTCTTTGGGGAAATATCCGTTTCTTCGATAAAGTATCTTTTGTTAGATTAACAAAGGTTGATTGGATTAATTCACTTTCATCACTGCGAAGTATGGGTAAAGTTCACGATGCAGCAAAGGTCGTGCATGTGCAAACTCAAACTCCCAACCTGGCACCTAAGAACTGACGTTGACTTATTTAAATTTCGTCAATCAAACAATAGATTTTTCCCGAAAGAAATGTAAAATCTCTTAGCCTTGGCTGAATTGTGCGCAGTAGCTCAGTAGTTTAACTCACTTTCCCGTACTGACGAGTGGCATGAAACAGCGTTGTATGCGACTAAACTGTATAAGCAAGTAGTCCATCTTCGCCCCGTGTTATACTTCAGCTCTGCCTTTCTAGACATCAAACACTCTTGCCCACAGATTCAGGACAACCAGTTTAAGCCTGGTTCTCATATGTCGGGAAAATCCCCGACGATCGGCGATTTAGATGTTTCCCGATCATCCCCGGTTTTCGCGACTTATGAGAACATAAATCGGGAAATTACCCGATCGTCGGCAATAGTCGGGGACAAAATAGGGAAAAGTTTTGTCCCCGACTATCGCCGACAATCGAGTAAAGTCCCGATTTATGTTCTCATAAGTCGCGAAAATTGGGGATGATCGATGATCGGGAAACATTTAAATTGCCGATCGTCTGGGATTTTCCCGACATATGGGAACTAGACTTTACTGGTATTTTGTATTATTCATATCGAATTTGTTTTGAAAGAGAACATCGAGGCTGATAAACTTAATATTGGAATGAAAAGCTTACATTCAATGTTCTGCAATTCTGTGGTAGGTTAAGAACTGTTCAAGAGAGCAAGCTTTACGGGGCAAAGTATGACAGTATTTCAATGACAGCCATATATATTCAAAAACAATTGTTGTTTCTTTTCCCAGCGACTAGAGGAGACCATTACGAAAAAATCATCATCTTTGGACAGAGATGCAGTATACAAGAAAACTGTAAGTTACCGTGTAAAGATATAGTATAACGTTGTGTTGTTGTAATTGTTAACAGTATCAACAGCAATAATAACTGTTGTTACTATTATTATCAATATTTTTATTGTTATCATCATTGTTGTAATTATATTTAACATTTATTAATAATGGTATTATTATTAAATTGTTTCTATTTTTGTTATTGTTTTTTTTAAAGTGAACCCGTTTTGTAAGGTAATTGAAGCATGGTTGTTAAATTTTGCTGTGAGACCAAAACAGTCAGTGTATTTTGAAGGAGGAAGGGGAGAGGCTGGTAGGGGCTTATTTTTACTTTTATTGGGTACGTTTTACGTTGTTTTTAGCGGCTTGTCCTTTGGAAACATTGCGTTGTAACTGTGCGTGTTTTGTATTTTTTGCCAGTCAAAATTGAGTCGTCTGCCTGGATACATGACAGTTCAGTTTGTCAGGTTTTACTACAAAGAAAAGGAGTCAGTAAATGCCAAAATATTAAAGGTATGACAGCTATTTGTCTTTTTAACAATTATTCTCTGAACTCAAGGTGAATAGTACCAGAATGTAATATTCACCGATTTGCGAAGCATGTAGTTAAATATCCTAAAAGCCACTGTTCACCGACATTGAAGAGAATAACTAAAATTCGGCGACAACACAACACATACGAGAAAAGTTAGCATTGTAAGATTTCCTCCCCTGTCACTGCCGCAAAATGGAAGGTTCATATAACGGCCGCTGTTTTATGCCACAAAATATTCACCTTGCGGGAGGTAGATATGGACCCTTAGCAATTACCAAACCAGTGAATAGTGTTTTTCGCGCACTCTGGTTTGTTCCCTATCAAGGAGTATACTAGAATATTCCTGGTTCTTATGATTTCGCACGGAATTGACAAAATGGCATCCCGGAGAAAGCCATCCCATCCCGACATCATTCTACGTCTCAATTTCACACGAGAAGAAGAAACTGCAATGCTAACAGGAAACAATGGTCAACTTCCGAGTTTGTTTACAAATGTCAAAACACGGTAAAAAAGCCCAGGATATTCGGCACCTCCACTTCAGTGAATAACTGCTAGCGAACCGATCAGATTGCATGCTTGAAACAACAACGTCATCGACTGCTTTTTCTTTAGTTATCCAATTAGATATCTATAAGATAAACTCATCTCAAGTTTGTGTAAGTAAGATTGTTTTTTCTGCGTTTATTTACTGCTATTAAAGGCTGGTATATAGTGAGGAACAAGGGGTGCATGTACACGGCTGTAAACCGCAGTGCATCACTATACGACATACATGGTGAAACACTCGGTTACATCATTGTAACTTGACAATCCAATCAAACTTAATTGCAGAACGAAACTACTACTTAGCTCAACAGCCGTAGATATATGTCAAAAAATACCACAAAGAGCTCACAAACTTGCCAAAAGCGAGAAAAATGTTCGAATGACAAGGGTCTTAACATACCAGGGTTGCTCATCTTGCATTTCTTTGTCCACAGTGAAAGTGATTGGTAACAAATTATATACTAACTTCAAACTTTTTACAAAACTTGGTTTGGGGACGAACCAACTGCAGGTGACATGTCGGAAACTCCAACCAAGCTCAAGAACGAAAGACAAGGGTTTTAACTATCCCGATTTTCCTCGTTCACTGAGAAAGGTCATTCGCGTCGTTTCTTGGTCAAAATATGTTACACACTTTGTTCTTTTGCTGTAAAACTTGGGTTTTGAGACGTCGTCATCTTGGACATTTGACCAGCGGTTGTCTCTTACTACCTCCCGCGCATGCACAGTCGTTCTTCCGATATGTCTTGTTTAAAACCACTGGCGTCAAAAATTGAAATGCCATGTCGCTTGACTAAATTAGTATAAGTCCACTGTAGCCTACCCTCGGGCAAATATCAATCGAGAGACGACACTGTGGCTGAAAACCGGTGTTGAATCTGGGACCTCGGTTTCCAGCCGAGTGAAGCAAGCACCCTTGATCAGTGCAAATGCAGAGTTAAACGTATATCGTGTATTGTTTTTGTTGACAGGACGTGAAATTTCAGCTGAATCTAGACGTGTTTGACCTCTGTACAGACGAACTGCAGCAAAAACTGATGCCCGTCAGAGGCAAATTCAAAGAGTTAGAAGACAAGAAATTGGAGGAAGCCGAGGTAAATAAAAGATTACATCTTAAGGAGTTGCTTAACCCTTAATTTTGTTGGTGATTAGGAGGATTGGAGGGAGATTTCAAAAGGGAAGAGGGTTTCAGAATGCCAAAAACACTGTCTTTTTCTAAGTGGGCAAGTGTCACTCCTTGGATAGCATGGCAAGTTGTCGCTTGACCATAATGATTGAATATTAACTCCAAAATTGATTTTAAACCTAACTTAGGCCCGGGTCAAACGTCGAACTTCACATGTGCCGAACCTAATGTTGATGAGTAAAGTGTGTTGTTCTACCTCATTTGCATTAGAATCGGCTCATGTGAAGTTCGATGTTTGACCCGGGCCTAAGATCCAAAGAAATTAAAATTCCTTCAAATTCGGCAATAACTTCCCCCACAACCTTTACTCCTCTCAGCCACCAAAAATTGTTAAAATGTTTATCAATCTTTTTCAACTACGGTAATATACAACACATCACATTACAATACACGCTAAAAATTTATTTGACACTTTTGCTTTCATCTTTACAAGAACTGATACATGAGTTGTACACAGGGTATAAATAGTAGGGCTTGGCAGCTGTAAAGAAACCATGCAGGGTTTGTTGTTTACAGCCGTCTCGTTATTTGTGGACTATTTTGTTAAATTACAAATTGCATGAAGATAGGTGCTTATCACGCAGTCAAGGTTTGCCTTTCGAGAACGAGATCAATGAGTTTCCTTCTGAAAGAGTTTACGGGACATAGACTAGTATGAGATGATGAAATTGAATTCCATAATTGTGGTCTTTGAAACAAAATTATGTTCTTTATTATTGTTGTTATAGTTCAAATTTTGATTCTTTAAATTAAAACTGCGATATCGAGATGATATGACAGAATTGTGTGGAGTTTTAGTGTGCTTTGTGTTCTTTTGTAGAAAATGAAGGAACAAAAATCGGGTAAAACAAACGGTGCTGCGAACGTTAAAGCCGAGGAAGCCATGGACGTGGATAAGAAGACAACATTGGCACCGTATTCTTTCGACGATGGTAAGTCTTTACAATTGTTTTCAGCGTGTATTGAACAAAGAAAAAGAAAAAAAAACTCTTAGAGTATATGACCAACGAAACCGTTGATGATAAATTCTTAAAGAAAGTTCTAGAAACAACAACGTTGTGGAGTTGAACGTCGTTGTCAAGTCGTTAGGTGAATTAAAACAATGAAAATGCTCACAAGTAAACTGAAAAGGTTTAGAACGAAGGGAATCGTGTGTTCACCAGTTTAACCAATAAAGGAACAATACGCAAATAATTTTTTTTTTGCTTCTATTGAAGTTTTTCAATGCAAAAACTCTTTTTAAGAGGGCACTCCCTTCTGTTTTTGACCACGTGTAATTTCTTTAAGTTTGAGTCTTCGCGGATGCACGAGACAAGATGTTTCTTAAATAGCTGTCTTTAGGACATTAATGTAAAAGCTGTGAATGCCTTTAATGTACTACACCCTGAGAACTACAATGTTGTACTTTTAGTAGTGTTTATCTCCATCGCCTTCAAGTTGTGATTCTACGCGCTTTTTTTTCTAAGAACGAAGAGGCTCAAATTTGGCCAAAAATCAAGAACAAGCTAACAACAACCCAGGCTGGGATTTGGAACAATAAATGCGAAGTTTACTTTTTTAAAAACAGAGTTCAATTATTTTCCTCAAACTGGACTTTGTCGAGCGTTTAAACACTCCAAACGTTGAGGTCGATCGAATCAGTTCCATTGCGATTTATTCGGCTTGATAACTGATTACAAGTTGAGTACGTTTGCAGTATTTTAGGAGTTATTTCTTGCTATTGGTGTTCTTATGTAATGAGTACTTTTAAAAATAAGAACAACTTAAAAGCGTTGAGGCTGAAATTCCCTAATAAGGCTCGGCCAAAATTTGCTGTTTCTTTTAAAAAAAGCGTGTATTCGACTTCTCATGTCTCTTTGTAGATGTGGGCTCCAACAACAGCGGTTATTACGAGCTGATCGCCATCTTAACGCATCAGGGTCGCTCATCCTCCTCGGGGCATTATGTGGCTTGGATTCGGAAGAAGGACGGTAAGATTAATATTTGGAGGGGTTTAGGCGAGGGAGTAGCGAGGAGACTGACCGGAGGAGTCAGGGGGAGGGGGGGGGAG
>JAOBRG010117549.1:0-17592 GCA_027574985.1 Umimayanthus nakama | reverse complement strand
CTGGTCTAGGATTTATTCTAAATGGTGACCAGTTGCTGTTTTAGTATTTAACTTTCTAGAAATGATTTGTGGTCTGCTGCACAGTTCAAAGTATCAAGAGAGTTATTACCATGAACAGGTCACATGCAAACTCCTATAAAATTCATTGCTTCAAAACAGACGTACAAACACGTACACCCTAACATACATGTACATACACACAGATACACACACACACACACACTAACCTTTGATCCTGATGACTGAAAAGCCAGGCACTGTACTGAGGACTTGTGGGCTGAGGAAAGCACTTTAACAGGCGAAGAGCCACTGCGTAGATCATATATCAGTATCTTACCTATAACACACAACGCTGTCCCATTAAGGTGGGAATACTGGTATACAAATACGCAATGTATGTAACATGACAGGGTTGAGTAACTGGGCAAAATCATTTTAAAAACAAAACAAAAACAGCAAAGCCATGAAAGGAGGACAAACTAGTAGTAAGATAATTTTCAGTAGTTTCTCAAGACATGAAACTGCCGTACATACAGTGTAGATCTATGTAAGCATTGAGCAGCTAAGCAACTTGTTTGCTATGATTATGGTACATTACATGTAGGAACAATCCTCAATTTAGTAACAACTGGGCTAATGAGAAAACAAGATGAGACAACACACAACCAAATGGTTACCATTTTGCTAAAGTCAACATGCTACCAGAGGAAAAACTAATATTAAAACACAAAGCTCACTTCCTTAAATGAATATGGAATGCAAAAAAAAACATTTCATACAATGTTCTGTCTTTGTATATACGGTAAGTTTAGCAAGAAAATTACAATAAGTTAAATCTTTTGTATATTTCTGTCAAAACTCAAGGATCATGTTTGTTAGCAATCTAGTTTTTCGTATATTCTGATAATTCCTGGTAAAAATTTAAGGTGATTCTATTGTTAGTATAAATATTTTAGAAGACAAGCCAGTTTCTGTCAAAAAATCTGTTTATAAAGTCAACTTTGATCAATAATGAGGATATAAAGCAGATGAATGTTTAATGACCAAAACTATCGTAAATTTTATTGAAATGCATATTTAATCAACTTGTCATCCATTATCTATACGATACGAGATCCCAAAGTTCTGTGTACAGAACAAGTAAGGCTCTTCTCCAGGCACTCTATAACTTACAAGTTACTACAACTTACAGTCACCTTCAATATGCAAACATGGGAGAACTTTGTTGCTCAAATTTAAGAACACTAATTCTTTCAAAAACAAAGAATTACAAGGTCTTGACAAAGTTTAGTAATGATCAAAAATCATCAAGTTAGCTACTGGCAGCAATCCCTGGGTTTTGTCATGGTAAATGTACATGATAAAAATGGGTGTTGTTTGTTGTGGATGTTCCAGGGGTTTTCTGCTACATGTACATGTATTAAGCAATATCAGTATGTTCTAACACAGTTTAGCTGCCAGGATAGTAAGTTGAAAGGGAAGAGAGGATGGCTCAATCTTGGTATGGCTGTTAAGGTAAATTTGTTTATTAAACAAGGAGTTGGTACAGTTGGTAAGATCTCTCACTGCCAACCAGGGTTTTCCTTTGAACACTTTATTATTTTGGCTCAACATCGGTATTTCTAATATAACAGAACCACTCATAGTAACGAAACCCCAATAGTCTGCAATATAATTTTACTATTGAACTTCTTTGTGTTCCCTTGTGATACTCAAAAAATTATGTCATGGGGGGGGGGGTCAAAATAAACTGAGATGGGGGATAAAAAACATGAAGACAATAAACTCCCCCCCCCACTTATTTTGAACCTGAGAGTAGGAACACAAAAGATTAATAGCAGATACAAATCATGATTATGTTGGGTATATTTATGTAAACAAAAAAGCAAGAGGTCCTTAAAATACTTCTTGACAATCACTTCCAAAAGTTTACCCTTTGTACAAGTAGGTGCCAATATTGTCCTTGTGTGTACTTACCTCTGGTGGTGCCAACTGCTAAAGTTGCCCCATCATTCTTGAAATCTACTGACGTTAGCGGTGCATCTGCTGTCATCGTCTTTACAGGTCTGGTGATTTGTGGTAACGTATGATATCACTGCACAGTACACTACACTATACATGTACATTCTGATACATGTATCAAAACTACAGTCAAAAGTCATGTACAAAATGATTAAGGCAGTGATACTTAGCTGTACACATACTGACAGTTCAAATAACATCCCATCAACTTTAATTTCATTACTTTTTTGATGTTCACAACAATCATTTTAAAATTTCTATAAGTTATTTTAGCTGTACATTTTTGAGAATAGATTTTATCGAGCATGCATAATTTTACTTGAGACAATTGTAAGCATGCTCGATAAAATCTATTCTCAAAAACGTACAGCTAAAATAACAAGTTTAGGGTTTCCAATCAACCCCCATCTGTTAAATATATGGTTCCTCTTTATCATTCACTTTTAAACGACTGTCATTATTAACATTGTATGGTTTGTAAGTTAACCGATTCAAAATTGCTTGCACATCAAACTACTGAAGATATAAAAATTCAAGTTACACAAACCCCTTTCTCAATCCTACATGTACAAGTAATACAGGCCCAGAGGCAGGGAGTGCACGCATCTCCCCAGGAGCCAGAAAGGTGAGCCTGACGGGATCATGAAAGATTTAAATTATATGAAAAATAACATGGTGATTGCAGAATTGATAACGACAATGCATTTCCAGCCCTGTTTCAAATTTTTTTTCAGGTCCCTGGACCCTCCTAAAAACTTTGCATCTCTGGCCTTTGCATGAGCTAACATTCCAACAATAATTTTTAAATGTACCAAACATTGGATATTGAATTCTGGTATTCCAATTAGCTCTTTACTGATGGTATTAATCCTACATACTGCAGTTTGTCCAAATATGGAAACTGACAATTTTACCATGGAAAATTCTCCATGCAAATGGTCGAAAACTCAAGTTGAGAAAAAATAAAATTTGAGATAGTTTTATCCAGTGTTTGATGTTTAATAAAACAATTACTCCACTCACGCTTGTTGGATATGAGCTTACATGTATGATAGCCGACTCGGTTAGTGGAGTTTGCAGCCCCCCCCCTCCTTTCTATAGTTACCTTTTTCTCTTCACCTCTTGAGAGAAATAGGAAACACATATACTAAAGTGACTTTAATTCTTTTTAATTTTTATTTGACTTTGTGTACTAACAGACTGGTGCTTAAATCTAGTTTTCATATATTATCTATAAACTTTCATTTATTTATAATATTTAAATATTTATTGAAAAAAGGTTTCAAATTCACTTACTTTTTCGAATGTACATCATAGAAGACAATTTTCTTATCGTATCCTGCTGTTGTCAACAGCATGTCATTCATTGGAGAAAAACTTAGCCCCATGGTTGGTGCGCTGTGCTCACTGACAAATGAATGGATCAGCTTGCGAGCATTGGTGTCCCACAAGTTGAGGGCACCATCGTCACTAACAGAGCCAAGCAAGCTCTTCTTGAAATGGGAAAACTGCAACCCCCTGACTGCCTGTCGACACAAATTATATCATGTTTGTAAAGTTAACATTTATAGACAGTAAATGTAACAGCTATTTTACATGTAGTCTATTAATTGAACTGAAATGGTTGAAGTTATAATTAAAATATTTAAACTTGCAAATATAGTACTACTTTGCATAGCATAAATTAACTAGTTATCACCCTAGGCATTTATTTAATACTGGTGCTTTCAGGAGAACATTAAATAGACAAGTGGTATCTCTTAGAAAGCATCGAACAACATCATCCAACATTATTGACTTATTGGATACAACATGTTAGATCTGTTTTAATAGCATCTTGTTGAATGACCTTTGTTGAAGCTGGATGAGTTTTGATTGATCAAATCTTCTCTTCATACACTGTCCAACATTAATGGACCACGTATAATTGTGTTCAAACTGACTACAAGTAAACTTATACTTATGGTGAATGTAGTTTGTGTATAAAGAACAAAATTTTTCAAGATTGGTCTAAATTTCAATAACAGTTAAATCAATGATGAATTCTTAGATAGGCCAATTCAAAAAATATTACATGTACATTGTATACAACCCAGATCCCAAGATCCCAGAGGCTCTTTGTTTTAATAATGAAGTTCTTGGTACTATAAGTTAAGTCAAAATTACCTGCATCTTTGGAGTTCTTAGGGGAGAGCTTGCCTGTCCCGTTACCACATTGTGAAGCAGGATATCCCCACTGATTGATCCTGAGGCAATACTAGTGTCATTCCAGTTAAACTTCAAGCATGTCACAGCATCCACATGCTCCTACAAATCACGCAATTTGTTCAGCTTAAAATCCTTCAAGTAACCACTTATTATTAAAACTATGCAATTTGTAAAATTTTATGTTACATGTCTCATCCAGCTAGCAGAACTTGAGTGACTACATGCAACTCATTGTAAAAATGGAATCATACAAATATTAAATATTGAAAACTTAAACACTGTTCGCCTTGACCAAACTAGTGATGTAACCAAAAGATTTTTTGTGTCACTCAAACTACTAAAATAGTAAGTGAAACAAATTGTATTAAATACTCTTTTGTATTTTGGGTTTTTTTTATTTAATACATTTTTTTGTTTAGTGTGCCATGTTTAATTCTAAGCTGATCCCTGACCTTTTCACCAAGATTAAATAACATTTAGATTCAGTTTTAATTTATTTAACATGTATTGATTTATTAATATAAATAAAAAAATTTTTGTTGCTTTTAACCCTATCTTACACGGGATGGGGGGGGATGGATTCCACCACTTTTGACTTTAGTTTTAAATAGCGTTTCAGCTATTCAAGCTATAGTGCTGATGTTTGGTGACTTTTCCTAAAATTTATCGCATATTACATTTTTATCAAAATTTGAGGGGTATGGGGTGTTTCATTTCCATGGCAACGGATTATTGAAAGGGTACTCTTATGAAATTTTATCAAAAATTATGTTATTTTCGTTTACAGTCAACTTTTCATCAGATCTGAATAGAAAATGAACATTGACAGTCACAAACATATATTTTCGCAATTCTAATCGATATTATAAAATATAATTAAGATCGATGACATCATACGTATTGTGCAATACTTGGCCAACAAACAAAATTTCTTATGTATTCACTTATATTCATGAACAAATGAACTGGTCATGCAACAAACTGGTAAGCACTAGTGCTCTTAGTGACATTGTGTGTTTAAACAAAGGGCATATTTGTAAATAGGAAGAATATTGTATTTAACTCAACTAGTCATTCAAATAACAGCAGACATTTAGAACCGTTCTCATCTAGCAATTCTGGCAGTATTACATGTAAGTAAGAGAGTCAACACAAACCTTGTATGTTTTCTTGACAACCTTTGTCTTGAGGTCCCATACGCTGAGAATCTTACTTTTTCCCCCAGTCAGAAGATATCGAGAATTAGAATTAAATGCCACACATGATTGATTTTCCTTGAAAATTAATATGAACAGCATCAAAATGGATAGTTTGCACACTTGTCAGATAAAAGCATTATACATGTAAGTAGTCATATAACAGTATAATTTTTCACTTGTCATGTCTTATAACATTTTAAATTTTGGAAACTGAGGCCCTGAAAAATGCCATTTCTCAGTTAGATATATAGTGATCTGAAAATAGTCCAAAAATTATTCATAATTTGATTAACTGTCTCACTATTGAAAAAAGTCATTATGCAAGAGATTTTCATAGTTATAGTTCGTGTAATCACTGTAACTTAGCAACACTGGGCACCAAGTTTATTACTTCTGTACTAAGCAGTGATTTCTACTCAATCATTACTTGTAAAGAAATCAACAAAATGTGTCATTTGGTGAATTTATTTCTTAAACAAAGTTCTGCTAAATTTTCCAGGGCTTAATAACAAAGTTCCAGGGTTTTTTCAGGGGTTTCCAGGGATTTCCAGGGCTTCAAAAATTTTCCAGGGTTTTCCAGGATTTCCAGGGCCAGTACAAACCAGTACAAAGAGAAGCTTGATACAACTGGACTAGTACATGGCTGTACTGGTTACCAACAGCAAGGAATATAAACTCACTCCACTAGCCAACTCTGTGGTTGTGAAGGCATTCCCTTTCATGTACGTCACAACCACCTTATCCCCTGGTGCAGCACTAGCCAGACACTGATCTGAAAAATTGCTTTAAGGTTCATACGAAGAATCAAGCATTCAAGACCTTTTCTACCAACAATATATTGATGATAATTTCCCAACTTACTAACAATAATGACAAATTTCTCTGTATCAAAAAGCTGTAAATACTACAGCATGTATTAGATGGAAGCCACTGCTACTGTTTACTTTAAAACTAAAAGGTTCTTTATTACAGTGTTGTATTACACATCGCTTATAAAATTCTGTCTGGAGTAAAATAAATTTTAAAAAGAACAACTTCGTTCGACTTCCAAAACACCTTAGAGGTTGGGCTTGAAAACCAAATGAAATAACTTTATAAGGGAAGCAACCATCACTAGAAAAGTATTTGTTGAATCTTCTAAATAAATTTACAGTGAAGGGCACTGTTCTCAATTTAAGTTGATGACTATATGGCCGTAAAACGTATAACATTAAAAATTAATAACACCTTCCAAGTGTAATTGGAGCTCAGCATGGCGGTTCGTCTAAATCTAATTGCCAGTTAGTTTAGCTCGTCAATTAGATTAGATTTTTTAACATACAGTTTTACAATAACTCCTTAACTGCAAAATAAAAGCTAGAAAACGTTCTTAAAACCATTGGGTTCAACAACTACAAGATATTGTTGAACGCCAAACGTCTGACAGAGCGTGACCTGAGTCATCAGTTTTAATAAAAACAAAAAAAAATGTTTGTGGGAAGCTTTCAAGATTACAACAAAATTTAGATTGAAAATTTTCTATACTATAATGAGTAATTTCTAATGCTAATTTCAGCATCTTAAAAGATAGTTGGTCCAATATTACACAGAAAAGGATACTATTATGATTCCAACAAATCGACCCGACTGTATGTGAATGATGGCTGAGTGTTTTTACTAGTGGTAATTCCGGCAGCTCCCATATTTTGATATCGTCCCCAGCTGATGCAAGTCTTGTACCATCTGACATTTTGGATTCTGGCCTGGTGCTGCACGGCCTCGCCAAGCCGTTTCTTCACATTTCCCTTCAAAAATACGGAATAAATTTGTTTGACTTCTGTTTAACTATTACCGCCATTTTTCTTTTCCTCTAAGAATATATCCCAGAATGCGTCTTGGGAAGCGAACAAGAAACCGCTGGCCCGCCTTCGATCAGACTCCTGTCCCGGGGGGATACTCTGGGGAAAAAAGGATACCCAGGATGACCGTGGGAAACCTATAAGACTACCCTAAAATTTGCGCACCTTAAAATATACTTAAAGAAGCGGTTTCAAAGATCTGTTGTTATACCCTAATAAATACCAGTTTTATCTTTTTAAAAGGTTTGCTGCCCCTGGAACAACCCAAAAAAATACTAAATCTCCCCTAAAAATATGACAATCATCCCCGTCATCGGTGTACCCCCCGGATGATTCTTTTACTTTTTTAACTTATTTCGTGACAATTATTTGTTGTAACAGCACAGTATCACATTAACTTTTACACACAGTCTCTTGAGGAGTAAACTTTAAAACTAACAACCAATTTTTTCACGGAGCTCACACTGGTCTGGCCTTGACTGCAACAAGCGTATGTGTGCGAGGTTGGTACAGTTGGTTTAATCCCCGGCCTGGTCGAGGGCTGAACTTTGGGTGACCTTCTTTCGCCACACCGTCCGTGGACAGGGACGTTGGTCTAGTCTCTCGAAATTCTATCGGGGGACTTAAAAAGAAACCACACGCTTGTCGATAAGAGTAAGCTAATTCCTGTGTTGTGGACTGTCACCTCCTCCACTATAAAAGGCCTGCTGTAATTTGGGAAACCTGTAGCAAAGTGTCCCTCTCCCATCAGGGAAAAAAGGCTAAGTAAATCATAAATCAAACGAGACTTCTTTGTCAATGCCAAGGCGGGAGGGCTCTGGGCCAATAGTGAGGCACTGAGCAAGGAATGTACAATGCAGCAGAGCACAACAAATACACTAGATATATTTAGTCATCCTCGTTGGGCTTTCCATGTTAGTTTACATAATTTAAAGTGTACATACAATTTACAAATGCTATCGGTTTATGATCTTAACGCATCACAGCAGCGATAACAAAACAGCAAATGGGCAAACTGGTGTTCTTTTCCAGGACAGGAGTTAAAAATGGTGGTAAGACAAAGAATGAAACCTTCGCCTCCTTCGCGTCTACCGGTGACACTGAGCACACGCGCGTGTACATGCACGTGGAATCTAGAAGTAGCGTACGCGTTCATCTCTCATCCGACTCGACTCTATGCAGAGCAGGTGGCATGGCCTGGTTCAGTTGGCGCATAGCCAACATCTTATCTACTCCTTCCCCCCCTTAACTTAACATCCAAGATAACATTCGATAAACAAAGAATTCTTAAATATAAATAATAACAATTTTAGTTGTCTTTGTACTGCCATTAAAACAGGAAGTTAGTACTGGAAGGCTTGGGGTAACCTATACTATCACTAAGCAAAATGTAGATTACCACACTTTCAATGCACTACATAAGTTGTTGTGTTCTTGTCGGATCAAAGGTTTTTCTCCATTGTAAAAATTATTGGGTTTTGCTTTCTTTAGCAACGCTGTGCTGATCAGTTTAAGATATCGTACTGTCACTTTATTTTCTTGTTTTGTTGCACACATTTTGCTTGTCCATGTGCACCTGTCGCACACCACTTAACTTCGCACAAGAAAAATTCTACTCTATTTTGAAGTTTAATTTATCCGTCTCCCTCTAAAAGAAGAAGTATGAAAAGTTCTGTGAATGTTGAAGGAAGGGTTGGCTATGTCAGACTAGTTTACTAACTTGGAGTTTAAAGGAATTTGTAGTTTGCTCGCTGACCGTTTTTGTATTCAGGATAATTGCGTTGCATCAATCTATTGCATGTATTACCATTAAACCTTTAAGTTTGCGCAGAACATATAGCAGTCAATTCCCCTTAAGTTTGGCTTGTTCAAGATTCCTTGGTTCATTGTGAAAACGGTTTTGACTTGACCAAAGCATACGTATTAAAGCAAGCACAAGGATCAAAATATCTCCTATTTTTGTGCTTGCTTTCCTTATGAAAACAGAACTTGCAGAATGGAAGCACAAGGGAAGTGAAACAGTTCGATCCTTGTGCTTGTGGTTGCGTCTTTTCTAATGCTTGCGTCAAGGTTGTTTTCATACTAAAACATAAGCTGCTGCGCTTGCGCCCTTGCTGTGTTCGCACGGGCGTCGCTTCAGCTGCTGCAGAAACAATCAGACGGAAAGAACTCTTCAGTCATGTCCTTTGCCGCTGCTTAACGGACCAGCTAGTAAATGATTCACAACCTTTTTAATCTTGACTATACAGCTGGTTTTAACGTGCACGAAAGTTAAATGCGAAAAGATGAAAGTTCACATTTCCCTTCCTTGTTTGACACCGCGCGCACTGATCACACAACTCTCATACAAATCATCTAACTAGATTTTAATATGAAATACAGTCCAAAGGTTATTCGATTTCAAGCAATTTGATTGGTTCAGTGGTCACCGGGTATCAACTCTTATTCTAGTGATTGACTATATATGGAAAACGTATGAATGTGAGGCTGTCACATGACGTTTGATTCAACGGCAACGGAAGTTATTTATGAGTCGGTGGCATCTTCAGACACAAGTTATTTCAAGAAAATATTTGCCGGTGAAAAATCATTTGTTGTTGTATTTATAAAAACTTTATTTAATAAAAGCAATTATTCTACTCGACCTTCTGAATATTAGCTGATTATAACAGATTCGTGCTTCGCGGTCATCTGTTATTTATCAGCTAATATTCAGTGCGGTCTCGCAGAATAATTGTTAAATACTTTTGCCTAATTTCTGTTACCATTACCAATATCAGTTTTATTATAGTTACCATACAGGTGCCGTGAACATAGCCATCACATGTTGGTGGTCATGTCTATTTACCAAACCCCAACCGAATCTCTACTGTATAAGCGTCTTGGAGAAACGTTCTCCAGCAACCAAAGAAAGGCAAACCAAATGATTTCAGCAAAGGCAGTGAGTAGTTTGGAAGTGCGTGTTTAGAGAAAGTTTCCGAACAAAGGTAAAAAACAATTTATCTAGCCATCAAACTTGTTTCATGATAGCTCATTATTTGGTAAATTCGTAAAATAAGTTAATGTAGCTGAAGTATTCATGCAACTGCATGTTTTTAAAAATGCGATGCTACAAAACACACGCTGATTAGTATTAACGAGTATGAAAATGCTGACGTAACCAGTTACAGTTCAAAGGTGACAACAACATTTGCATAAAGAAGAACAATCAATAACAATTTGTTTGAGTTTGTGATTCTCTTTACTCGCTGGTTTGTGCCTCCTTTCATGACCATCTTCTTGCGTGTTTGTTTCAAAATTGGCAAAACGACACAGTTTATTTCTATTTGAATTTATCCTTAAAAAAATCATATGCGCTTACATAAACACTCATGCGCAAATGCGCAAATGCACTCACACATATTTAAAACATTCACCTCACAGGCGTCAAGGTCCATAAACATTGTTTTAAATAGTTATTGAAAGGTAGCAGAGTTTTCAAAATGTCTTCAATTCTACAACAAAAAACCGAGGTTACTTGCTGTGTGTAAAAACCTGACCCACAAACTTTTCTGAGCTGACTCGACACTCCTACTGAAAAAAGAGTGTGATAAATAAAACTTTTGTTTCTGGATGTCATAAAAAATATTAGATCTGAAAATAACAATTGCTAAAGTGATCCGCTATTGATAAAATAGCACCAAAGCTCAAAAAGCGGCCAAACAATAGCAAGGAAGTTGCGCAAGCCGACTTGCTATTGTCGAAACACCGACTCAGATCAATATTTCTGCTCCTTGCTATTGCGGGGAAGTAATTGGTTCTAGCAACAAGGAGGTGGGACTGCGCTTGCTTTGGCCTCCCTGAGATGACTCGTATCAATAATCAAGCTCAACAGTTTTCTTGTAGCTAGGGAACTAAATAACACGAAGATAAAAACAAAAGTTCAATTTAGATAAGGACTCGGACTCTTCCCTAAATATATATGAAAAGCTGCCATTGTCTTGCGAGTAGTAATTATTGTTTTATAGTCTAGTGTTCCGCCCTTATTCAACTGCCGGTTTCTTCAAAGCATCCGATCTCCGAGACAGATTCTGCATTTAATTTAACTACACTTTTCTGGCCTCTTTATTGGAAGAGCAAAGAAGAAAACAATTGTATGCTCCGAGAAGTCGGGCGATGTTTGATCTCATTTTTAGGACGCAAATGGTTAACTTCCGGAATTTTGTCACCTACCAGTGAAAAAGCGTATCAAACGCTTTTAAAAAGCAATTAAAACAGAGAGAGCACGAACGTGTTTACAAAGCTTGCGGAAAATCTTGCTAGAAAACTGTCATACTCTTTGATCGCTACAATATTTTTTGGTGAAATCTCAACCAGATTTTAGTGCTTTCAGACTTGTGCAATTGCACCGAAGTCACGCGGAAGCCCAACGGCCAATTGGTCAATCTGATTCGCTGCGTTGCAAACTTTCCTAAAGCTTTAAAAGTTGCAGCGGAGATTTAAGCAATCAGGCTATTTTTAGTAAACATTCAACCAACTTTGAATTTAAACGAAACTGCCGAGGTTTACTCTTCGCAAGATATACTAAACAATGCAATTTGAAAGATTTATTCATTACAGAAAGAAACAAAGGCAAGTGTTAAAAAGAAACAAAAAGACCCAAATTCCATCAATGAGACCCGCCTTCAACCTTTCGCCTGTCAAATGAACAACTCTGGCATAAGAACTGTAAGGTATAGTTTTAGATCATTTTCATTGAGCTACAGGAAATAAATCTAGTATAAGTAAGTTGTTCCACGTCTTTTGGTAAGTTTTTAAAGTAATACAAACAAAAATATGGGAAACTTGTATTTTGGTTTGCTTGCGATAGTAATCCTTTTAGAAATCTTAATGTGTCCCAAGTGAAAGCTTCTTTGAACAATTACGCAACAAACTTCCATGTATAAGTAATCGGAAAGACCATGTTTAATCCTTCAAAGCTGTTACTTTGTCAATAAATTACTAGTTCTAGAATTCAAAAGATTTTTTTATGTTTATCTGCGATTTGTTTTGTTATCCACTCAATGATAGCATGTCGATATTTTTCGGTGTCTTTTGTCGCATCTTAGCAAACAAACAAGAATTCTTCCTTTGCAAACGAGCTTTCGAACTTGAAAAACCTTTCATTCATCTTGTGTGAACTTTTGATTTTCAACAAGCTGAGGTAAAATTTGAGCACGAGATGCAGATACGATAATGACTAAACTTTTTAATTGTCTCTTATGCAAGAATGAAAATCATCTAAGCCATGCAATGCGTCTTGTAACGGCTCCTTTTGCGCCATCTTCATATTGCGAAATGATTTAGTCTTTTCCTGTGATTAGCTAAATTTGGGGGAAAAAATGTTTTGATTTTTTGCAACAATTCTGCGCAATTCGCAAAGGAGCACCCCCAACATTTCAGTTTGGCCTTGACTCTGAAACGTGAGAAGGTAAGAGTTACCATTTTACTTGGTATTTACCCGGAGGAATTTGAGACCTTTCTTGTTCTCGGGAACAAACCAAGCAATTAGCGTGATAAACTAGGATTAACCCCACGCGAAACCAAAATAAGAATAAGAATAGTTTGGAATAGCAGTGGACGTTAAAGCCAAACAAAACACCACAAGCAGCACGCGATGAACCAATGGGAGGCACGCAAAAACCCGCTCACACCCCCTTGTCACATAAGATGTCACAGCCATGCGCCTCTTCAAGTCCGGATCGCTCGCGTGCGTCAATTAACTCGGGCGATTTACATGACTTAGCGACGCGTTCCGATTGGATAAGGACGTGTTAAGGGTTTATCCCTAAGAGATGAAGTATTGAAATGAGCTCGTGAACTTCTCTCAATAAAAGCTGGGTTCCTCGCCTCGATTCACTTCATTTCCTAAGCTGAAGCGAAGCACGACAATCTACAAATCGGAACAAGTTGAGAACTAAATCTTTTGTCACAGTTGGCGTTTGTGCAAGTCGAATCCCTTGTCACAAAATGGCCGAACGCGTTACTAAAACCCGCCGACATCAGGTAAGTTTGTTTCTTCCAGCAGTTTTGCGTTTAAGTTTCATTCATTCGGTAAAGGTTTATAACAAAAATCTTTGCGTCTTTCCTCAGTCAACAAAACCGCAACTCGAACGGCAGAGACGTGCAAGAATCAACAACAGCTTGGAAGAGCTGAAAACTCTGGTGTTTAGTGCCTTGTATCAAGATGTAAGTAGAAGTAGCTTGCTTACAGAAACGTTAAAAGGATGTCCTTTTTTTTGATACACAGTATTAGCGCCAATTTTGAAGATTAACAAACAATTATACAATTTGCAACGGAAAGCACGCGCCTCGCAAAGACTCGCGAGCACACAAATTTATGTTGGTTTTGTTTTCCCTCCAGGCCGATCAATGCAGTCAGAAAATGGAGAAAGCAGAAATTTTAGAAATGGCAGTTAGCTACGTCAAGATGCTGCGAGACCACAAGATTTCAGGTAAAAACTATTTTTAGTTTGTGCTCTCTCAAAAGCTTTACTCAAAACATTCGCACACGACCAAAAAATGTGTTTATAAAGCTACTGCCATCGTTGACCAGTTGTGCGAGTTCTAGAACAAGTTTTGCGCCGATAACATGCTCTTCAATTCCACGCCAACAGGTCGCGACTGGGTCAATGAAAGAGCATCTGACGCTTTATGCAAATATCGAGCGGGTTTTAACGACTGCACTGGCCGAGTTATCCAGTTCTTGAAAAACGAGAAAGACGCTGATCTACATCTGAAAGAGAATCTCCTAACTCATCTGGCCTCGTGCTGTCAATTTCTTCAAGCTTCGAGCCAGCCTGCTCCAGCCTACAACAAATTAAGTGTTCAATGCAGCCCTGTGGACAGTAGGGTAGATGAATGCTACAATATCAATGGAATTCATTACTGGCCCCCCACACCACCCCCATCGCCCGTACCAAGTATGTCGTTTGGTAACACGGTGGCTGAAGCAAGGAGCAGAGGTATGACGGGTTACGAAAAACACGGATTCGCTTTCATGGAGTCCCAGGTTTTGCAACCAGTTCCACACCGTCACGATGCCATTTGGAGACCGTGGTTGTCCCAGGAGACTGCCGTCTTTGAAAATATTAATAAGAAAGACAATTAGAATGTACTTAGAAGAACAATACTTGATATAGTAAACAGGACGGGAATCAAGTGACTTCAACGCCTTGAAAAACCTAAGCAACGTATAAGTTACTAATTGGGTAGTCTTGTTAGCATACAAATGCAATATTCCGCCATGTTTGTATGTATATTCAAGCTGGTATCAGTTTGTTGTTGGATTATAAATAATATATACTTAATGAACCATAAATGTGAAACCAAAATAGAATTATATATTTGTAACTATAATGACTTGCACTGGAGTGTAATACATACATCAAGATGCATATTTTTTTTGAGTAGCAACCGCAGAACTTGCTCACGTGCTCCTAAAATGTTATTGTTTTGAAAGCGAAGTTTACTGTCCTTTGTTTTACCCTGTCTCTTTAAAGCAAGTTTCTACGAAAATTTAACTACTTTTCCATATTTCGTACAAGTTTAAAAAGAAAAATTTATTTTATTTTATGGACGCTCTGTAAAAGTTAATTTTTTTTAAGATTACCTTTTTTCAATCAAACAATAAGGTAAACTTTATGGAGATTTCTACAATCTACTACAAAAGTCTTGTTCCAGTAGATTTCTCAATTTCTGGCTGTGAAACTGTGCAGCCTAGGTGTAAATTATCTGATATAATATCGTTATTTTAGTACTTTATTGTGGCAGAAAAGTTTCAGGGCCTTTTAGAGCAACCTTTTGTTTGAATGGTCCATGAAACTTAATCAAGCCAGGCCGGTTTCAACCGGTTTACAAAATTGGTTAGCCTGTTTGAAAAATTTTGTATACTTGTTTGTGATCCAGTTTAATAGCTGAACTACGTTAAGAAGAGCAAGTTCAGTCTTTTAAACGTTTTCTCTCCTGGAAACTAGCTTGCATCTTTGCGTCGATAAACACTAAAACTGTCTTTGGATTTGGATTTGAGCCCGAGTATGTGCGTAAAGCGTACTGAATATATATGGTTTGAAAGGTGACTACGGAGTGTAAACTCTAAAGAAAGGAGAGATACACACAGTCATTGCCGAACTACAGACTTGTAAATGTGACTAAGATGAATTCAAACTAAGTTATTCATAAATGCATGTAGCCCTGCAACGTGCAAATCACTTGAAAATAAATTTTCTTCTAAATCATAACGTTGTTTTCATCTTGTTTAAGTGCGTGCGCAGTCTCCACATTCTTTTTTTTTTGTTCCTTCAGAATGAGGACAGATTTGGTATAATACAGTGAGTTCCAAAACTCTTCTAACTGTTTGTTTTCTTTCTGTGTGTGCCACAACAGTATTGATCACAGTACAAAAACAATGACCTACCCAACCATGAAAAAACCCGAATGCAACCAATCAATGGAGGAAGATCTTTTCAAACGGTAATGAGCTGTGCACTTTTGGGACACGAAAGCACCCAAAGTCTAAACTGATTTCTCGCTTCTAGCATACAGCTTTTCAAACAACAGAAGTTTGCAATAGAAAAAAATAGACTGTTTCCTTCCTTCACTTGTTTACTTTTGATGAAGAAACCAGCAAATTTTGCCCATGCATCATTGTTTGCCATTTCTTCAAATGTGTTTGTAGCAAAAAGCCAAACAGTTATTCTAGTTGCGCGCAACACGTTGTTTCGGCTTGCGTTCCCGTATTTCTTTCTTCATGCGTTACTTTCTTAGTTTTCTAAACTTTCTTTCTATTTTTTTCAGTCCTGTGCGCTGGTAGTGCGAGTCTAATTCTGCTCTTGAAGTAACGATGCTTTCCACTTCAATTCCAAGTCAGCTAATGTCGCCGACTGATCTTGTGCAACTTAACATCCGCCTGGCCTCCTCTTGAATCTTCTTTTCCTGAAACACTTGAATTAGAAAGAGTCTTTCGTTTGTATAAATAAACAAAAATTCCTTGTTACGTTGTCTTGCAATGAAAGTGATGTAACTACGATGAGACAAAAGGAATACCGAGCCTTTCCAACTTCCGAAAAACGCACAAAAACAAAAACGGCTTCAAACACAAAGCAAAAAATGAAAAAAAAAAAAAAATTTATAAAGATTTTGTTTTTCATCAACCTGAAACTTTATGGCCATTCCATGCTGGGCAACACCAAGGGGTAGTGAAAAAAGCTTTTTTTTAATCACATATGGAGAAAAATAAACTGTTCTTGTGAAAGCGTCGTTAAAAGGAAAACTCGCAAACATTTCATTTCAAAATTTTCCAAGAACTACCTCTAAATTTTGAGACCTGGACCCTTGTAGCATGCCAGTTTAGCTGTGGAAAGAAAAGACAACAATTACTTTGAAGTATTTAGTTGGCAATTTATATGGCAATCGCGGTCTTTTTTTTCTGCTCCTACATGTTCGTCAAGAGATTTTCAGTTTTACTTTGTGACTATATATATATCATCATACATCAAGCAGATATTCAAGTTTTGATCCAGAAAACCAGCCATCGTTTCCCCGGCTTAAGCACTCAAACGTAAATGCCTTAAAAGATCGATAAGATTAATATATGTCTTTTTCGTATTAAAGGTATGTCAAATATTTTAGGAGTTTGATACGGAGTAATGAAATTTTTTCAGGCGTTTGGCGACTAAATACCATTGTATTGCTCTCATTGTTTCCAGTTGAAAGGCAAGGATTTAACTTTTGGATGATTTCGAAATTCTTGCCGTTGGTAAAAGTCTTATCAAAACAGATGTAAAATGTTGTTCAATACAAGCTGCAAATAGAAACTTAAACTAACAGTTAATTATCAAATCAGCTATCGTTAAACAGTACACAGGTCAGATCAAAATGTACTAGCCAGTTAACCAGCCTTTTGAAATCTTGTGAAAAAATTTTCTGGTCATTCAACACACATTTCATTATGACTATGACGTGACAGGGCGTCAAGGCTGACATTTGGAAGGTTTTGAAAGACACTGTGGATTCGTTGTGAATAAAACCACCAGAAGCCTCAGACTTGCGCATATAAACTTACCAGTATGGTTTTCACAAGCAATTATATTAACAAGCAAAGAAATGCAATCTTTGTGTAAGATTGAATTGAATTGCATTGAACCTTCGAGACAAACGTTGTTGCTCCGCTCTGTCAAATCTCTTTCTCTCTCTCTCTCTCTCTCTCTCTCTCTCTCTCTCTCTCTCTCTCTTAACAAGAAAATAAAAATTGATATATCCATTCTGCCGGTGAATGAAATTGCGGCGCTTATCTTAAATCCGGATAC
>JAOBRG010117438.1:0-19489 GCA_027574985.1 Umimayanthus nakama | reverse complement strand
CTCTTTCTCCGTGTGGGCCCATTTCCTATCTAGGGCTAACGCTCAGTAGGTATTATTTGGGATTATTTCAGAGCACTTTAACTTACTACAACTAAACCTAAATGTATGCTTATCAGTGCTCAGCGGCCAAACCTTACTGGTTACCCCCTCACCTATTATTAAGCCAGTTTCACAATCGCAATACGTACAATCGGTTGTTTTGGTGGGCTGCACGTCCTGTAAACACGGCGGATTGTATGAATGAGGGGAGATACTGCTTAAAATGTTTTGAAGTTGATTTAATTCTATCATTTTTTTTAAAAAAATTTTCCAGTCATTCGTCAATCCGCCGTGTTTACAAGACGTGTGTCCCCCCAAGTAAACAGCTTTTACGTACTACGCATGATTGTGCAACTGGGTTATTGATCATCTTACGCACCCTGTTAATTTAAATCACGCAAACAGCACGAAAACTGACTGGTCTAAACCTGTTTAATTTCTACAGATTTAATTTTGGGTGTCAAGTTAGTGCAAGATTGTAATAGATGAAAACTATTACAAAAATAGAGAGTTCTTCAACCATGTCATCAAAACTCTACAATACTGTTCTCACACAACTTTTAAGGGGGAAATTTATAACTGCGCTGATGGCGTTCGACAATTACTTGAAGATGAGGAATTGGTTTTCCATCTGTTACACAACAGCCAATGTTGAGCCAACTGAGGAAACCAGGTTTTAGGGGAAAATAGGGGGATTCATTACTAAATAGAATTGCATGTAACTTACAAGGAAAAACATTCTTGGTTGAGGTCCTTTACGGCACATTTTTTGCAGACATCCTTCTCTAATAAATTCCTTATGAAATAAGAAAATCATATCTGATTAGTACAAACAAATGTTGGAATTTTAATATACACATACAGCCATCTCACGTTTGCGCATCAAGTGTCAGACTCACATTAAATTTCTCAAATTGCCAAACACTGGATAGGTAGATTATCTGAGTACAAAAATCACTTAAACTGGCAAAAACACTGCTTGTGATATCTTGACAACAAGCCATTTGAGGTTACTATCACGAATTTGGAAGACAAAATACCTGGAACAAGAGTTTGGGTGGGGGTAGATTGTCCATTGCAATATAAATAAATACAAAAAAAGATTAACAACCACTAATACAACTTACTCTGCCAGGTTGCACAAGGTTTTCAACACCAATCAGATCTCGCTGCAACTCAATTATCTTCTGAAAGTTTTCCTGCAATGGCGGTTAGACATATTTAGATATAAGTATTTAGAAAAGACTAATCCCAAATGCGCAAAAATGTAATCACATCACAACTTCGATGATGTTCTTCTTATCTTGTCGGGCAAGGATTACAACAGTGGCTGTGTACTAGTTTTGTGTGTGTTTGAAGTAAAATACAATTAGTATAATATGTAGTTCCAGACAATAACTATCAATTGAAAACTCTCTAGAGGACCTTAGAAGCCAAGTATTTTTAAAGGGTTGTATTGACTCAAACTGGCAAAATCCTGGAGAGTGGGGGCGTTTTCATTTTATATTGTATTCCTTACCAGTTTTTTCATTGTTTCTTCCACACCTCTTTCGGCATCAATTATTTCATCCAGGGCGGCTGAAGGGAAAAGGTTGCAATTACATCTTTAAAAATGTCTCATAGACTCCTTGAAAGCCAACCATTTGTTAAGATTCACGAAGGCTCTAACTCTTTGTCCGTTTTCCACTCCTCGTTTTCTTGCAGTGTCAATATAAATACAGACTTATTTTACTATAATTGTAAATGGAGCAGACAAATACAGTAAAAACTCAATGGTGGTAACATACACGTATTACATACCTTTGGAATCTGCACGGTCAACATGATCTTGTGGATAGAATCTCAAGAGTCCTGCAATGGAGGTGAACAAAATAAGTCTTGAAAACTCAAAACAAAAGTTCTAACTAGAATCTTCATCTTTAACGAGCCATGTCTTGATAAAGAGGGATTGCAGAAAGTATTTCAACGATTAAAAAACCTTTACTTTTAACAGATTAAAAACTGATGGTTTTAAGTTAGACAGGACGAATACTATGTATGATTGACTGATATCTGTTATTGTAAAGATACTACAAAAGTTGTATGTTAACTCATTTTCAAAGTTATGGCTAGCACTACATTAGGTTTACTCGCAAAACATAGGAGCTTTCCTGGAATAATATTATATCAACACATAAACCTCTGGACAATTTTGAACTAAATTACGTTAATAACCATTCTTTCACCATAGAATGAAACTAAGTGTGAAGTTTAAGCTGCGGTTTTTGTAGTGTTTAATCTGTGAATACTCTGTAAGTTTAAGTCAAAGTAAAGTTTGTGTATATGTGACAGTTACTTACGTTCTAGGAGAAATTTGTAATGCATCAGTCTTTGGGCTGGTTTCAACAGGAATGCATTGAATGGTAGATAACATACTTTTTGAAGCTAAAACGTTAAAACCAGAAAAAAATGTCAGCAAACTAAAAATTAAAAAAAAACATTAAAAGTTTCAAAACGTATCGAGAAAAACCCCAGCAGGCTTAGTCTTCCGAGAAAAAAAACACGTCTCGAGTGAAGTCCCCGTCTTGAGTTTACAAAAGTAATCTTGAAAAGAGACCCATGCAAGACAGTACATAATGAAGTTCGAGTGTTTCGTGAGTATTACTTGAAATTTTAGCATACTTCGTGGTTGAAAAATAAGTGTAGTAGTCGTGCTCATTGTTTTGTCAATTTTAAAACTTGCAGCATTCATTCAGAAAGAAATCCAAAAAGAAGCCGATCCAAAAGAAGCTCATCTAAGAGCCTTGAAAAAAAAAGAAGCCCATTGGCATCTCTTCAAGGTTTTTATGTTATGGTTGGTTTTGCACATGCTTATTCACATGACTCAAATAAATACATTAAATACACTGGTTTATGTCTTACAGCACCTCAAATTCTTTGTATGCAGTTTCAAAGTTCTTGGATTTTCTCGTCGATCTCTCCAGTTCCAACATTACTTCATCGTGTCTCTTCAAGTGATGCACGTAGCGCTATAAAACACAAAAAGGAACATGAAATAAGAAAGCATTCTGGGGGTCAAAGTATCCACATAAGGTGCCTGAGAGAGTCTAACTAAGCTGAGCTAAGAAACACCAACAAAAAGGTAAAACGCATGTCTTAGATCACAACTTTGTTAATCGTTGATAATTTACACCAATTGCTGTTAATAGGTCATTAAATACAACTAAAAAGCTTTTAATTCAACTTTGAAAACTCCAAAGTTCAATGATCCTGTTATGCACTAACCAGGATTTTCAGCAGAAGTTTTCAAGATGCCTTCCAGGGACCTCTTTTTTCTTTATTTAGGATTCCAAATAGAAACCTTAAGTTGATCTAACATGATAATTTCCTGTCGATCTTCAGCATTCTAGTGACGCACAGCATTTCAACTTCTGCGTACCAAATTGATTTTCGGCGTAAAATACGCATTTTTTGCGTTAATGAAAACCCTGACTAACCTTGACTTGTTTCATGTTCCTTAGAAGCAGGTCTCCGATCCTGTGGAACTCATCGTTTGATCCATTCCTGGATTAAAACATAATATTACTAGATTAAACACTGAATCAACGCAACACAACCGAGTCGAAATTCTTGTTTGATGGAAAATATTTTTTTTAGCTGTTTAGTTAAGCAACGTTAAAACAAGTTTAAGTGTTGGTGTGAATGGGGTACTAGAATTGATTCGTAAGGATCCCTAACATGAATTCTGCAACACTGCAAGGTTGCAAGATTGCCAGATACATACCACAACTGCATGCGCTTCTCCAGCTCCTCCAGAAAGGCGCAGTGGAAATCATAAATAGGATCCACAGTGGAGAACAGCAACTTCTTCACCGTCTCTGGCAGAACGTCCTCTCCACTCACAATGTCACGGAACGCCTGTTGCAGAAATGTTATTTATTTGATAAATTTTGGTTACCACAAAACCAAAGAATTCATTATATACACAACACTAGAACATTAAGTTTTGCATGGAGGAGACAATAATATTTGGCGAAACAGCAAACTTTGCCAACACCACCATTTACACAAGCACAACTGTGCAGGAGATCTGAATATTCTAAGAGGGTCGGAAGATTATCAAATTTGACAATAACAACATTTTTTGTAGTCTCCATGTTTATAACTTTATTGGGCAGATTTTCCCAGAACTTGCAAGTGATACGAGAAAATAATTTATGCAAGTGGTTCTGCCAAAGAGGAAGAAGTCAAACAGGGGTGCAGAATTACACAGCCATTAAATGACCATGGTGGGGACCTCTGACCGTTTTACTAGACTTTCGGACAACTTTTTACAGCGAACAAGTCACTCGTTTGACCATTAAAATTTGCCAAAGGGTGCAGAATTTGAACACAAATTCTGGTCCACCTATTTCCACTGCTGCCTTTGCCCATCCCCCCCTACTCAAACCCCTGTCAACAGACCTGTGTCTTACTGTCAATAAGTCTTAGAAGAAAGTTCTACCCAAACTATATTTTTATGCACTTAACATACAAAAACAGATATCATTAATAAATACTTACAATAGTGATGACTTCCAGATCCTTAACATACCTGCAAACATAAAACCAAAGAATTCTAAAACATCTGAAATCTTGTGTCCTTTCCCATAATCTATAGATTTCACTGGTGACTTTCGTTGCCTAAACAACGCCACTGATACCAGAAATGTCTACAGTTATCCATATTTATGGTACATGTAGGTGCCGACGCAAGTTCAGGTGTCTAAACACAGTGTCAACAGGTGTTCAGGTGTTCAAGTGTCTAGATATATCCAGAGATGTCTGGAGGCGTTAAGGGTTCCCCCTCTCTTTTTATCTTGGGGAGAGGGAGGGTGGCTTTCAAGAAACAAGATTAGTTTGGCCTTACAACTACCATGTGTCAACATTCTGTAGTGCTGCTGAAAAAATCTCCTGTAAAAGAAAACGTTGAACTTAACAAAGATTATTGCTAGTCCTATTCGATTAGAAAGCCCTTTTGCACTGTCACAGCTCACATAAAAGAGTCAAGGTTCTAAAAATCAAAAACAGGTTGCAAGTCAAAAATTTCAACAACTCACGTTCTCTCAGTATCAAGTAGCTCCCTTGCCATGTTGAATGCTGCACCTCCGGCAGCCTGCAGCAAAGAATGAACAGTTTCATATGAATAAACTAGAAGTAACAGTTGTTTAACCAGCAAATGTACATCAACGCAAGGTAAGACTCAAATGCGCACCTTTTAATAGTATAAAGCAATTTTTTCATGATTTTTATTTGAAGTTATTATTAACACAAACATGAAATTGATCACTACACCACAGCTTGTAACTTTTCATTAATCAATTAGCTGAATTCTAACACTTTGCAATGACTCACGAACACAGATTTGCTCCAAAGGAAATTCAAACATACTTATACTGCAGTGTACAATCATTAGGCAACTGTATCAGGGCACGGAAAAATTGGAGTGCCATTAGAGATTGTTTTGGAAATCCAATAGTATTTTTGCTTGCCAGTTACTGCTTGCTTGGGCAATCCAAATGTTTTTGGTGTATCAATTCCTCAATTTGGCCTGCCATTTGGTATTTGGCATGCAGGATGCATTTTCACGCCCTGTTTATGTTCGCTCATTTCTTTGTTCACTCAATTACAGTAGAGTTAATAAAAGGATTCAACACCTTAGCTATGGCTTCTATGTTTTTGAACCCAGTAGGAGTTGTTGGCGACACTGGCGGGGACATCTCTAGGTCACTGCGGAAAGGTGAGGTTGGCTCCTCAAAGACATTGTCCTGCGCACTGCTTGTATCAGTATCTGAGCTCTGTTGTGATGTTCTGCTACCTCGACTGCTGACTGACAGGCAAAACATTTAAAACACATTATCAATACCTTTCAACTACCAAAGGTAGATCGACACAAAACTGATTACACTTTTGGGATTTTTAGCATTATCTAAATTCATGAGAGTTTTCATAAAGATTTTTCAAAGTGAGTAACTACATTTACTGATGACAACTTCTCTTACAATTTCGTTGCAACTGTAAGAACAATTATATCAATTTTTTCATAGTTTTTACACAAGTTCTGGGGGATTTTTTAAGGTTAAGCTCCCAGATCAGCTCCTTGTGAAAATCTCCCAAATCTCTTGTAACGCAAATTTGGTCTCCACACTTAACAATAACATAACATATTAGTAATATTAATAGCAATGATGGCCTCACTGCCGCAGTTTTCTCACTTGTTGTAGCCATTGCAGTCACCAAACATTTCTGAATCGCACATTTAGACCCTGAAGAGACCATACCATTCAACTGTTGAACAGTCTTAACCCTGCTCTTGGAACTCAAGAGACTTGGAATATTGCAGATGAGCAAAGCTACCAACAGGAAATGCCAAAGCTGGGTTATCAGGTGTTGACATGTCCAAACATCTGGTACATAAATAATAAGCCTGTGCTTATTTGCTCAAAGGCAGGTAGATACAATTACCCGGTTTTGACCAACGTTTTTCAGGTTGAACTTTTGCCACCAGAGTAAGTAGTCAAGTCTAACTTCATGGGATCCAGCTTTCTGCAAACTGTCTAAAATGCACCCAATTTCTGTTTTATTCTCTTTCCTAAACTAAAGTAAACTAATCAATGTTCTACACATTAATTCCAGTTTTCAAGACTCAAATAAATTCCTTGACCTTCATTAACACAGCAATGAGGTTGCAAAGTTCTACATGTATGACTCTCCTTTGAATCCTAGGTTTGTAGGAGCACGTGACAAAACATTAAAACAGTAAGGCTTTACTCTACGAACACGCTTTCTTCGGGTTTTTTTTTCTTTCTTAGTTAAGGTTTGTGTTCTTTATCAATAGGGTTTGGGTTACCTATGTTGTCTTTTATCCAATGGGATCTTTCGTTCACAGAATTATGGAGACAAACACAACCTTACTGTACCTCTTTGAAGTATCCAGTTTATTTTACAATATTTCAGTATTAACAGCAAAGCTCTATTTGTTATAAATACAAAACTTAAAAATTTTGGAATTTTTAGTCTGGTACAACAGCTAAGCCTACTGATGGATAGTGAACATGTTTTGAAAAACTAAAATCATAGTTGTTTTGTTTCAAACTGGCACTCAAACCACACAACATGATCTTAGAATCCCAAAATATTGTATACATGTACACCCAATTGAAAAAGGTTGTCTTCTGAATTGTTGCATACCCAAACCTCAATACACCAAGAGAGAATACCATAAAATCCCACTTATAAGCCCTGGGCTTATATAACTTCATAAGGGGTTTTGGGTGGGCTTATAAACGGAGGGGGCTTATATCTGGGTGGGCTTCAGTATAAGCGGAATAAAAAAAATGTTTCGGAACGATGAGATAAAACGTATCTCAGGAACGAATTAAAGCTAACATACCATTTAATTTTGAGTTACATTTATGATACAATTGTCGTGCGTCACAATAAACGGAGAATTTATTTCAAAAACGTCTATAAAAACCGACTTATGCGACTGGAACAACTGGAAAGGAACAGAACGAAAGTAAAAATACTACTGTACAGGCCTTAACGTTACCAATTCGCTTGTTTACCGTGTAAAAACGGTTTTTTCTGTAGCATTAACAAAGTTCATAATTGTATTTCGATGTTCAGAACAATTTTATAGTTTCATAGTTCCAACGGGGAGGCTTATATCCGGGTGGGCTTATATCCGGAGTAATATCGTCGTTGGCAAATGGATGGGCTTATATCCGGAGAAGAATTAGAATTTGAAGAAAAAAGGAGGTCTCTTTTTCACTTCTGGTTCATAAACAACCCCCTATTTGACTAGATGAAACACAAATAAAACAGAAAAACTGGAGTAAGAACTGACCCTAAAAAAGTCGTAAAACCAAAGATAGAAATGAATCTGATATGTTATTACAAAACAGTAAATATTTTTTTCTCATTTACTTATGAATTTTTTCCTTTCTCTTGTGAGGAGACAGGAAAAAGAAATGTAAATCCAAACAAAAATACTGTATGAAAAATAATATAAAGAATTTAAATAAAAAAAGTAAAAAACCGAAAAAAGAATGCTTTAAGGTTTCATAAATTGCATGAACATAGGTAGGAGGGAGAGGTTAGAACAAGAACATGTTTTTACTTCCATAGAAAAAATCACATGATTGTGCCGGCTGTTTTCACTTTTTGGACTTTGGCTGTCTTAGGAACAAAAGACAGAAATGCAAACTATAGGTTGACAGAGGTCCCATAATGGTTTTACAGTATATTACACAGGGTTTGTACGTCTTCAGAAATTCAAAAATCCAGGGTTTTCCAGGGCTTTTTTTGCGTTTTTTCTAGGGCTTTTCCAGGGCCATTGAAGCCCCGGATGAAAACAACGTTCACAACGATTTGTTTAAAACAACAGCCAAAAAAGGTAATGTAATCATTGTAAAACAACAATTTGCTCCAAAGTGTACATTGTTTCGATACTATACAGTGGTTTCTAACATAAAATGTTTTGAAATGATAAGAAAAACTACAATATCGGTTGTTACTGAAATCAACAAAATGCACCATTTCTTGAATTTATTTTTCAATAAAATTCTGAAGTTTTCCAGGGCTTAGACAAAAAATTTCCAGGTCTTTTCCAGGTTTTCCAGGATTTCAGCAAGACAGTTGAACTATTTATCTTTTAACTCAGTTTTAGACATGACGTGCCAGTTTTAATACTATATTTTACCACTCTAGAGTTTAAAATTATTTTTTTTAACTTCAAAAGGTTTCACGGCAGTTAGTTTTAAAATAAAGTATAAGTTTTAAAACTTAAGCGTTCAAATGTTAATTTTATAATTTAGCAGTTTAACACAAGCGCTGATTTAGCATGTTTTAACTTAATTCTTTGCTTTCAAAAGCACTCTTAATCTACTCTTTATGTCAACAACATAAACTTTAATGTCAGGCTCAGAACAAAGGTTTTACACATCTGGGACACAGGAAAATTTATGATGGACTGGTGGATAGTCTAGCCAAGCATATCCAAAATCAACAAAACGTCTGGTGTGATACAAAGTAAAGGGTTTAGAGAGGACAGCAACACACACACATACATCATTGAGGAATCTACCCCCTCCGCTCCACTCCCGACCCCCACCCCTTCCCAACAGTACTTATGACACAGGTGGCTAGTTTTGGTCTGGGTGTAAAAAAACTGACTTCTACTTTGATACAACACATACCCACTATTAACTCTGGAGGAATCTACTCCCTCCCCTCCCCAACAGTATTTAAGACACTGGTGGCTAGATTAGGTTTGGGTGTCATAAAATAACTGATATCAAGTCTGATATGACACAGACCCACAAAAAATAACTATTGAGGAGCCCATCTACCACCTTCCCCCACATATTTATAACATTACTTGCTGGTATCAAAAATCAACTGAAGTCTGATTTGATACAGGTTTGGAAGGTACAGAACAGCCTGTGATACATTCTGACCAAGAATTAAGGAGCATGCCTCCTCCTCTCCCAGGGAATTTTTATACCTACACTGGTAGGTTTTAAAATAGCTATAATGCTATTTAATAACATCACTACAGTACATTAAATCTTGATTAGAAACATAAAGTTTTGTTAAAAACAATCAACAACTAGCACCAAAAGTTATGTTTATTGTTCTAATCTTTCTGGCAGACTGACATCTTTTAAGAACAATTATTTAACGAACATGTTTAAAATCTCTCAACACGTACACTTGCAAATGTATCTTGATCTAATGTACATACCTCTTACTAGCCAAGTGCGAGGTCCGTACGGCAAGTTATGGACCAACTTTTTCCTTACTTTTATGGCCCAAGCACAAAGCGCGCGGACCATGAAAACAAGGAAGGAAAAAACGAGGATCCATAACTTGCCAAACGGAACGAACAAACGAAGCTAATAAGATGTTTATTATATGGCTGCGTTGATTATCCCGGTTTTGAAACAGTGATCGAGAGCGTGTGGTCCAAACTGCTACTTTTGGACCTTGAATTGGCCAATCACAGCACGCGAAATCAGTCAACAATATAATAAATTGAATTATTCACCACACTACTGGAAGCATGTGACAGGTGAGCTTGAAAAAAAAACAGCCTAAGTGACGGTTTGGGACCACCCTTCACAAAACCTCAAAATTATCTACTTTTCTGCAATGCTACAGTGGCCAAAGGATTCGTGTTATGTAGTTAAAACATTGTTCTTGTAATCCAAACGGAATTTCCACCAAAACATTTCCAAGTTAGTTTACTTTTGACTAGAAAAGAAAAGCTTCCGAAAAGCCAAGAAATTCCTACAGTCTCTAGATCCGTGTTGGGGATAAAAAGAACTTCTTCTCTTGCCCTTGGTGAATACAACTTTTAAAAAAATTATACTTGCAGCAATAGATTACTTAGGCAGAAAACGGTGTTACAGAAGCTTTTTGCACTACAGATTTTGTTTTACTGGTAACTCTCAAGTCAGCCACCTATTCAGACTAGTAACCCACATCTCCCCTGGGCTCTGCTTCCTAGTTTGCCTCAATGGAAACCAAAACCAACAAACAGAAATGCTTAAGAAAGGTGTTAACTCAACTGCCGAAACAAAAACAATTGGCTTGTGCAAACTTAGTTTGATCACTAAACCCCTGATAAACTGCGGCTAGTCCATTCTTTCAAAAGTGATCACACCCTTCCCCAGTTATTTTCATGGGAAGTTTCCAAAGTCACCAGAAAACCTATTGGATAATATGTACCAAAAGTCAACCTAGAAAACACTGTAGATGTGTTAAAAAAACCAGAACTCCCAGTATATATTTTTAATAAGCCACCAAAAACCGTTACTTAGGCCATTTTTTCACTGGACTCTTCGTATGCTCAAACAATGTTCGCAAAAGTGGGAAGAACTCAGTGCTCTTCATTCAATCAAAGTATAAAACAACACTGTATATAAAAATATCCCACTGTAAAGTCATGTAAGCTGTCCCCTGTGTGCAACGTCTATCAAAATGTTTGGTCATCAGTGATGACTACTGAATATAATGTTTTACTCAAAGAAAAGGACTTAGAATAATATTTACATTTTGCTACATGTATAATTTGGCCTCTTACTTTAAGCAACAGCTTACTTTATCCTTTATCAAGCAAAATTCTCATGACAGTTTATAGTCTTTAGCCTGAAGACCAAAGAAAAACTTTCTAACTGTGCTCCAACCTATAATTCCTATTCTAGGTTCTTCATAAGAACCTTTCTTAAAAGAAGCAATTAAATCAGCACCTTACTTACTTTTGGAAAAGGTACATTGTCAACAACTACTCTATAAAAAATGATAAAAGTGCATAATGATTCCCCAAAAAGGATAATTCTTTTATCACATGCACTGATGAAATTCTTAAGAATTACAGTTTTACATTGTGAAAAGTATTAAGATAAAAAGAAAAACTGCAAAATGAATGTTCAACATACTCTAGTTTATTCATGAGAAAAACCCATTCATGGCTGAGTAGCTCTGCTTTACAGCTTCTAAGCCAGGCTCAACTTGAAAGCTGTAATTTGCAAAAACCTGTAGGTAATTAATTGTGTATATCAAACTGATGTGATGAATCTGGTTTGAAGGCTCAGAGCAGAGCAATTAAAGCTCTTGGTTTGTGAACTGGTCCAGTGATCTTTATTGCCTCAAGGCAATTCATGCAGTCAAGTGCATTATGTCAGTTTCTTTCCTGGTAGGACGTTCTGTGTACTTTCAAAAATGTAAGAAGATTAACAAAGGCCATATTAAAGGCAGAAGATATTAGGAAGTATATTCAGAGTCTCAGGAAGTGGATTAACCTGGATTTAAGACATACCTGTTAATCCAAGTATCATGTTTACATTTCCACAACCTATAGTTATTAAAAGCAGCATTTCATTTAATGTATCTCCAAATTTGCTTACATATTACGATTATAAAGTTATAGAAACAACTTAAGTTACTGCTTTTTGCCTAGGCTGGTTCTTGTGATATATTTTACAATGGAAGAACTGTTTATTATCTGTCTGAAACGAGTTGAACATGTGACTGTTTTGTGCCAAAAATAAAAAACAGCATATTTTTGCACACAATGGGTACATACACCCACAGGAAATGAAACAATTTCACCTTCCACTTCATTTCCTGGTGGATCATAAAGAACTATTGATAAAAACATGTCCTGTACCTTCCCAGTCGATCACCACAGCAATAATTAAAGCTTTCAGGAATAAAAATATCTTAATTACATGCAACATTTCTGTCTCTTAATATCTGAAACACACTGCAATTTTCAAAACTGGTGCCAGGAGCCAATATCAACATGACATGATGTGTTTTTCTTTTTCGGTTCAATCACCATTTTCAAAACTAAATTCATTTGGTTTTCTGAAGATTAGCTTTACTTTATTTTGGCTTAAAAACAAATTAGTTTTGTGGGTAATTGAAAGCTTCTAAACCCACACTGCCACTGGCTAGACTAAATAAACAAATTTCTTTCTATCATTTATTATTTAAGTAATAATTTATGGACCAGCACTGACTGATTGTGGTTTTAGCTCTATCCACAAACCAAACAACCTGTCAACCAGTACAAAATTATGACTGTCATCTGTGGCAATAAGACAGGTGATTATGACAGGAAAAACTGGTTTGACAGCATTTTTTTCATGCTTTTCATTATTTGCATAGTTTTCAACCAAAGCAGCTTGAGCTTTAAATATTTTGATTCTTCCAGCAATAAAAATTGAAAAGAGAAAAGAGATTGGAAAGTTTACCTCCAAACTGTTGGTTTTCTCAAATAAATTCTCACTGAGCCAGACTGGCTTACAATGCTTATAAGAAGGTTTTAATGCAGTCACAGTGTTCAACTCGAGTACAGAGTAGGCCACTTCCATACATCTACAGTTAGCTTTAGAACTTTACAACATCTTCAAGGAGGTAAGACCTCATCACCAGGGTCACATCCTAAAGGAATTAGAGGGAAAGGTTATATCAGACAGGAGAAGAGAATTATGTGTTAGGAATGAAGGAGTATTAACAGGGTTGCCACTGTACACTGGATGAGAAACTCAGGGACATTTCCAGGACTCTTTCAAGCAAGTTCAAAGACCTTTTGTAGAAAACGAAATATAAGTACTATGTTAAAAAAATTATGGGATTTGCTTCTAGGAAAAAATTCAATTGGTTGTTTTTATTTTCAAACGCTGTTTTATTGCAGGTACACTGAACATCTGATTATAACATTTGCAGTTATTTTTTGCATTTAAAGGTGAAAAATTTTGCCCATTCCAGGATTTTCATGGACCGCAACCCAAATTCAAGGACTTTCCAGGGCCTGGAATATTCTTTTACCAATTCCAGGACTTTCCAGGATTTTTAAAGACCGTGGCAACCCTGTATTAAACATGAGATAAAAATAAAACCAAAATAATAAAGATAAATCACAACAAAACAAAACAACTTTTAAGTAATGAAATTATATTAATTACACTGGCAGGATTTTAGCAATTAACTTTCGCAAATAAAATTGTTAGCAGTTTAGAATGTTTTGCAAACTTTACTTTAAATAAAATTAATATAAAGATTATGTTTTGTTTGAAGAAACTGTAGAGGAAAATATTAATTAGCAGACAGAGTGTGACCGATAGTTCCCACACTTAATATTATAGCAGGTAAAGGTTGGTATCAGCAGTTAATAAATTAAAACAGTTTACGTAAATTACATTATTTTCTTTTTCAGTTATTTTATTTCATTTGTTTTCAGTTTAAATATTATGCAGATTTTAGTTTAATATAAATTTTATTTAAAAATTTAAACATAAGATTTACACTTCTGAATCTTTGTAACATGCCCAGAACATTAACATATAATACAATCACAATAAATGCTAACAATTTCTTTTTGACATTAATATTATTTAATACCTTCCTTATGGTGTACTACACAATCATGCAGTTCTCAACATTATGCAAATGTAATTTAAATTTCAAGTTGTAACAGTCATAAACAGGCAGAAGCAAGTTTCATAATGGGAGACTGGGGGTAGCAAAATTGGAACCTGAGGGGCAAGGCAACTGTGCTCTTTAATTTGTCATGTTTCCCCTAAATCCACCCCTGACAGATTTGTTACCATGGCAGTTAACTAGTTTTTGTACCATGACATCACACTATCTTTATCTAATCTGCTGTTATAAAGTACTTTTGAAGTAACATAATAATATATAGGTGATGCAACTATTATTATCACAAAGTTAGTGCCAGAAAGACAGTGTTGCTAACAGCAGCAAATAAATTCATGAAAACTAATAAAAAGTACAAGCTCTATAAGCTCTGGATGAATACTTAGTTGTGTTAACATAAGGAGAAAACAATAGAGGACTTTATAAACATAAATAAAAATATTTGAAGAATACCAGTATAACGATTAAAAGGTGGCACAATCTTAAGTACAAAAATGGGAGCAAAAGTTACCATTATACAAAATTAATACATGAAAAGCTGAGTTCGATTCTAGTTCTTGTAGTTTCTGTCAAGGAAAAACAAGTTCCTGGTCAGGAGCAATCAACAAATAAACAGAAGAAGACTCAGAGTAAAAAGCACAAGTCAATATCTTGTTAAGCCAGACTCCAAATAAATAACAACTCCAGAAAGCTATGGACCGTGCATATAATTATTCAGTGCATAAAAAACTAATATAATTTTTATACCACAATTCTCAATTCAAACATGTGCATGTAAACCAATAAATACTCCTTTGGCTTATATACCATACAAACATCTATAAACAGCCTTACCTTGAATAAATCCTAAAATTAATCAACTGTTTCAATACCAAAAATTAATACCAAGTGATGTGTTGCTACATTTTCAAAGCAGAGTCTTATTCAGTTTATCAGCATCTAAATACTCCTTATATCATTCACAAAATAAGCTTGTTTTGTAATGAAAAACAATTGATCATACACAGTAGTTTTTCTAACCTGAAAAACAGTCACACAATCTTCCTCTGTCCCTACTTTCCAATGCTTTAACTTACGAGAACATTGTACTTATAAAATGTGTATTGTTTTGTATTATATTGTATTGTATAACATTACATTGCATTACCCCCTATTCTATTTAGTAAGGTAAATATACAGGTGATACACAGAAAATGCAAGCATGAACTGTCTAGAATCTAACTAGAAAACTCTCAGTTAATTTAGACTCTAGGCATCTCCTCATTCCTTAGAAGGTATCTGGTACAAAAATACAAAAACAAATACCACCAGATGCTAAAAGTGAAACAAGTATGTAATGTAAATACAAAAAAGTGCAAATAGAAGTGTTATGTTATGTTATGAAAATCAAAATACTCCCAACTTGTTTATAAGAAAACTAATGAGACAGTTTAGAAGAGTCTAGCAATTCATCATACAGTATGTCTGTGGCTGAAAGGGTTATATATTGCCATTCAAGTATGAACATTTTCTGCTTCTCATCACTCTCTCAATTTTCACTACCAAACTAATTAGTCTTGCACCAATACAGTATGGAGAAGATAGATATTGATATACTAAGGATGAAAAGTTGAGAAACAATTCAGAATTATCCTACCTTTACTGCTGTGTCTTGAGACGCTTCCATTTTGAACTTTTGCAACACTCTTGCACTCGATGTGTATTCCCTGATGCTGCGTATGATTCACAATAACATTTTCCTCTTGGAAACCATTATGCGATGTTATCTGAGTTGGTTCTTCCTCTGGGGGAGGGGGTGGGAGTTCTTCATCTTCTTTAACTCTGTGAACATGGCAAAAACAAGGCTGCAGCGAAGCAGTGCTACAGAAACATACATGAAAACTATTCAAATCAAACTTCTGTGACTCATCATAACCTTGTTTTGGAAAATAAATGAGCAAAAACACTAAAATTACCAGAAAAAAATTCTAGGAGGTTGAGGGTTGGGGGACTCATTTATCCCAATTTTTTTCTGATGTAGTGTAAAAACTCACTCTTACTGTAAATTCCTGGGGGAGGGGGTATCAACTGATGTTTTATTGATGGTGGGGTGAAAATATCTTCTGGAACATCACCATGGACCAAGTATACTTTATGAATCAAGAAACTCTTATTAACACATGAAATGATAAACAGATCTCATTAAGCATGACTTCCCAAAACCAATTTAGATATTCATGAAGCCAGACAAAGTTTAATTCAGACTAACGAAAGACCTCCAAAATAAACATACCTTTCCTCTTCATATTTTTCCTCCATAAGTTCTGGTGGTGGTGAGGGTAACATTTCAGGAGAAGCAACTGGTGATGGCAAAAGTTCTGGGGGTGGTGACGGTAATTTTTCTGTTTCATTAACAATTTCAGCAACTTCTTCATCCTCTGGGGGTGGGGGTGGAGGAGAGGAAGTTGACGAGGCTTCATCAACTTCAATGGGTGACATTGGCTTGGGTTGAGGCTCTAAATGAACTCTAACCACCCCAGGAGGAACTGCAAAATCATCCGGAGTTTTATCCTCATTCTCAATGTTATAAACATTTAATGGTGATCCAACGTCAAACTTCTTGGGCTCTTCTGGTTCAGGTGTGCCATTCCTGGGTGGGGCTGACTGTTCCTTTGACTCATTTTCTGTTTCCACTGTCTTTTGGCCAATGTTCACTGGCTCTGGCTGCCACTCCAGATCTGCCGCAGAACCATGATGAGATTCATCTGATTCGTCTCTCATCATATCTGGTTCCTCATCAAGATCTTTCAAGGGTAAAGGTCTCGGTGGCTCCACACTCACAACTTGCCCATTAGGAATTTCTTTGTGTTCTTGGTTCTCCTCCTGCTGTGCGGGTTCAGCTTTGGGTTCGGGTTCCAGCACTGCTGGGGCAGCCTCAACAACTCTCGTCTCAGCATTGCCATATCCAGCATATGCTTTAGCTGCCACTGGCTGACTGCTGCTAGATGATGCATTTCTGACTGGCACTTTCAAGCTTTGAGTCCTGTGAATTTTGGCCAAAGAAAAACACAACTTATGAATTTTAGGAAATATTATTTTATTGAACACCATGCAAATAAATTACAGAAAACTAAATTGAAAAAGTACAGATGTTGGGTATTCGCTACCTAACAGTTAACAGTTAAATAGAAATAACTTTAAAGCTAAACTAAGCCAGGCAGCTTTAAAGTTAATCTTATATTGGTTTTATTTGTTTAATAATTTGCAAATGATTGCTTCAAGATAGTTGCTTGCTGCTGGTGGTTCATGAACACAGTTCATTGTTTCTGCTCCTTCCTCTGCCTCCCTTACCCTTAGAGCCTAATAATATCCATTATAATTGTATTTTCTGACAGAAGTCAGTACCCAAACCAAATGGCAGATTAAGGACACAAAATAACACAAACCTTTGAAATGCTGGTTGTGTTCTGAAGCCATCCCTGCAGTTCTCAATGATCTGCTTCTGTGTTCTTCCACTATATCTAAACGAAGATCCTCGACTGAATACCCTGGGACCTTGCTTTGGAAGGGGTTTTGCAGCTGCTTGTCTGGGAAAAGAAAATCATAAGTTTGATATAACAATTATGCACTATACATGGGAGCGGCTCAGTTAAAAATGGTGCCTAATTGATGCTTGAAGTACATAAAATAAGGATTGCAAAAATTTGCATTGTGTATCAATAACAACAACAAACAGTAACAAAAGAACACTTTATACACCGAATTCATAAAGCCTGAAGCAAGCATGGAGTCGAGGCAGGGTAGGCCAGGACAAAAGAATACTTGAAATATACCCAGCCTCGACTCCATGCTTGCTCCAGGCTTTATGAATTCGGTGTATACAAAGTTATTTTTATCCAGGTCCCCCAAAAACCTAATCTAATTACAACTATATTAAAATATTGTACCAGGAAAATATGATAAGTAGTTTCATGATGAAGAAAAAAATAGACATCAAAAACATAACTATGTATCCCTTTCCAAACCCATTCCTTGTACTCAAGCTCTAGCAAAACCCTGAAGACAAAACTTCAAACATGAACTATTAAGAAGGCAAAAGGGTATAGCCAAATAACAACAACAACAAAAACTTTTATTTAAACACCATTCATTTACAGGAAGCAGGACAAAGAAATATATTGCAGAAGTACGGTGTTTGACTGCCTAGAATAACTATGTAAGCTAATTAAGCTAGGCAGCACACTCAGAGATCTTTATATAGTAAACTATGGTTTTAACACTTGAACATGCAAATGGCACAAACATAACACAGACAAAAGAGGCAAAATTAAAAAATTAAAATAACTTACCTGAAGAAGGCATGTGTTGATAATGCCATTTTCCAAAAACTTTTACAAGCATCTCGACTACTCATCTGGAATTCAACAACATCTTTATAGTGACCCTAGGCAGGAAAACAAAATAAAATTAATAATGTTCATGACAACAATATCATTTATTTTGTAGCTTATCATCTGACTGGTTACCTTTACAACAAAAACAATTGAAACTTTTCACCCTAATCATGTTCCCAAAAATGCTGAGCAGGTTCTTCCAACCTTAATTAAATACCACTTTCATTTGGTACACTTGTCTATTAAAATTGATGAGTACTCATCTGTCTTGTTGTTTAACTTGAAATATTGAAGATATTAGTTTTTTTATCATCAAAAAGTTATGATACAACTTAAGCATCAATTTAATATCATTCTCAAATGAAAACACCCAAAACCACTGGAGAATCAACATGGTATCTGGTCATCTCGCCCCAGAGTCATCTCGCCCCAAGTCATCTTGCCCCACTTGATAGTCATCTCACCCCAGATACTTGTTTGTAAGATGAATTATTTGTTTTACTATATAATCAATGATTCCACATCCAAGGAAAACGACATTATCGAACAAATAGTGTGTAACAAGCATGTTCTTGTCAAGAAGTAGACGAAATATGAGTCGAGAGCCGAATCTTGATATTTGCGCTCGTTCGAGTGATATACCGTCTTTGTTCTAATTTAAGCGCCTCAAAAAAATTATTATTTTTCTGGCTGGCGCGCAAATTTGAATACGAAGAAAAATACTTTTTGCAATTGGCGCTTAAATTGGAGGGGCGCTTAAAATTAGAATCATTTTGGAAGGTTTCAAATTGTGTAAATTTCAAAAGCGGAGTGCAACTCATGCCACTTGCCAAGTTACTTTCGGTTTCCCCGGACTCAAACAGTGTTCAAACATCGACCATGTCAAATTTGCACACACAATGCGTTATATTCGCTGGGGCAAAAGAAGGAAAATTTTTCTCATGAATTGCTTAACCGCGAAATTAATGCGAAAGTGAAAACTTCCGGGAATTTTGTTGAAGTCAACTGCAAAATTGGTTGTTGTTTTTTTAAAAAAAAACCCGAACTTTCTCAAATTGTGTATTTCACAAATTTGTCATTTGATTTTGACCAAAGCCGGCTTGCACTTG
>JAOBRG010117327.1:0-12572 GCA_027574985.1 Umimayanthus nakama | reverse complement strand
TAACAAATATTAAAAGTCTGTTCTTTTATGTTTATCGCTATAACAATAACAATAATAATAATAATAATAATAATAATGACGATGATGATGATGATAATGATAGAAACAATAATAGTAATATTAGTAAGAAGAAGAAGAAGAAGAAGAAGTAGAAGAAGAACAATAAGAACTGGTATGCCGAACCGATCGATACTAACACTCTTTCCCACCTATGTTTTAGTAATAATAACAATTATAGTAGTAGCCATAAACAATAACAATAAATAATACTTTATTACTTTAAGTGTTAAAAACTCAGTGTCATTTAAAATAGTTAATAAGATTAAGGAGTACATGAAAAGATAAAAAAACTTATACACCTAATTCAAAAAAGATTGTCTTCTGATTTGTTGCAATGTCGTGTATTGTTTCATATCAAGATCGCAACGCACGACGGATGTAACGCATTTTTAGTTTGAAACATGTTTTAAATTTGTGACCAAGAAAACCCAATCTTGACAGGGTTAACAGACATTATTGATGACCGCTAATTATTATGAAGTCTTTAAAGCTCGTTTGCAGAGCCGCCATCTTTGTGACAATTGTAAGTTTCATGCATAAATTGAGCGTGGAAATGCGGCGGCCAAGTGTGAGCGCATGCCCATTACTGTTGATACGTTGGGAGAAATTAAAAGAGATCAAACCGAAAACTCTTGCTTACTTTTCTTGAATGTGTTGTGTTGTCACCGATTTTGTATATGCTAATACAATTATTCCGTTCAATCTCGGTGAATAGTGGCTTTTAGAACATTCACCTCCATTCTTCACATGTCGGTGAGTTTTCTGCCACTCTTCACCTCGATTTCAGAGAATAATCATTATATTAATGATAGCAATTCAGCACCTTAAAACAAGTGTTTGTGTGTCTACCTGTATCTCGATGAATGAAAGCCGGAGGAGAAAGAAACTGATAAAAATAAAAAAGCGTTTAATAAATCTCACTATTCAACCATACACACGTTTTTCCGTGGTTGTTTAAGTTTCTAACGCGGAGGTCTTTTTTGCTGGTTTTTTAAGGTGCAAAATTACTTGTTTGTTTTCAAAGTTTTATAACTTTGTACCTACCACGAGCACTGATTAACGGCCGTGGCAACAGAGGTTTTGGACATCATAACCATGAGACCAAATCTATATGTAAAACTCCATCCAACCGGAAGATGTTCTTTCGAGTGTATCTATCGTCAAATTTTGTGGGCTTTCGGGGTTTTGCGTGGGTAGCACACCAGGGACTCCTTAAACTAAATAACTATTATTTTTAACTGCTAGACACTTTGAAACACCTGGTAATTCCGTTTCCCGAATTTATTATCTTATAACTTCCAGTTGCGCTTAGCTCAAAAGCGGATGGTATCGTACTTAGAAACACTAAAAGCAAAACGGCAAGGGAGTTAGACCCCTTTAAGAAAAGTGCAGCTGCTTTGCTAATAGCCACTGAGACTAGATTGCAGTTTGTTATACGAGGATATAAAAGACAGAAGCAGCATGGAGTTTTGGACTGAGCAACCTGAAAATAGTAAGATATATGCTCTACTCTCATGACAGTTTTCTATTCTGCGTTGTTACACCTTTGTTTGCATGGTTAAGGGTTGAGCTTTAGGAAACCTTCTTTCGCCACACCGTCCGTGGACAGGGACATGTAGCTATTAGTTTAATCTCTCGACGTTCTATCGGGGGACTTAAAAGAACCCACACACTTGTCGATGGGAGTAGGCTAATGCCGGTGTTGCTGTCGGTGATGAAGGCCACGTGGGAGAGTACATACTTTAGATGTAAGTGTGCTACCCCATAAAATAAAATGTCTTTAATTACTTTAACCTACTTTACCATACTATAGAGTCTGATTCCAACGTCGTAACAAAGACTAACAAGCAGGTTAGGGTGGGCCCAGAGGAGAAGAGGAGGCCTATAGAAGAGAAACGATCACAACACAAGAACACTGTCCATCTCTGGGAGTTTCTGCTGGAGTTATTGGCCGATACTAGATGCTCAGCAATGATTAGTTGGAGTCGGAGGAAGTGTGGAGAGTTTATACTGAAGGACCAGCATGAAGTTGCAAAGCGATGGGGCATTCTCAAGCAGCGGCCGGGTATGAACTATGATAAGCTGAGCCGGGCATTAAGGTATTACTACAAGAAAGGGATAGTCAAAAAGGTCAGTGAAAGTGGTTTACCAAAGCACTTGTTTTAAATGCTTGTCCCTTTAAATTGCACTCTAGGGGAACGCAAATCAAACGTCTTTCAGGGTGAACGCCACTCTGATTCATTTCCTTTCTTGGTTGTGGATTAAAAAACAAAAACAAAAGAAAAATACATACAGAAACACACTGATAAACTATTGGTTCACAAACCATTGTCTTGGAATTCGGTGAACATCTCTGTAAAACGCACTTTTGTAAGATTTGAACAAATTTAAAAGCACGTATTTGAATTATCAAGATCGATCTCAGGCCGGACATTTAGAGGTACTGTTACAAGCAAGGGATAGTCAGAAATGTTTGTGAAGGTCATTACCACAACAGTTTTTTTATTTTCTCCTGATATATTCCGCTCCAGATCCAAGCTTTCTTACACGCCAAACAAGGGTCTTTCGGGGCTAGGGCTTTTTTATTCCTTTCATATTGATATATTTTGTTATTGATTAAAAAAAAAAGGAAAAAACACTAAAGAGAAACACAACAAAATTGGTTCTTACACAGGTAAAAATCTTGGTTACACGAAGTCTTGTAAGAGCAAGCTTCATACCGCAATATTCGTTGAAGCCTTGGATTTGACAAAATCTAAAAGCAAGTCTTAATAACAACAATCTTAGGCTGAAGCCCTGACTCAAGTCAAAAAGGCCCTATTTTCAACCACAGTGGTTTATTTAAGTAGTAATTTGTATTTCGAGGTTTGACCAGATTCTTATAAAATAGTTTCTGCCATCCATCCTTTGTTTAAAAACAAAAATATTTCAGAACTTGGTTTTCAAAGCATCTCTGTGTGCCTCCAAGATAAACTTTATGAGCTAAATCAGGAGCCTGTATTATACTATTAGTGGTTAAATATGACCATGCGGTCTCTTTTACATTTTTGTTAATTTTGAGTTGATCAATTTTATTCTTAGCAAGGGTACAAAATACCTATTCTAAATTAAGTTTTTATTTCTCCGACCACTTTTTACCTTGTCTTTTGTCTTTATTTGGTTTATGAATAGCTGATTGCAAATTAGAAAACTAGAAAATTAGAAAACGGATACTTTTATCCTGCACGTACTTGGCGGCAAATGAGACAGTAAACCAGGAATATTGCATTTGCACATGCCTCGAGGCCAGTTAGCAGAACAACTAGTACTGCTTATCGCTTCAGTGTAAAAAAAAGAATATATGAGGAAAGAAAGAAACTATACGAAGTAGAATTTGGATCTGAAGGCAAAACCTAATGGTTGCATGAGAATCTTTTCTAGATACGAAGCGTTGTACGTGCAAAACAAAATCGCAAGAAAATTTTATCTAGAAAAAACGTTTTTTGTTTAAGAAATGGTCCATGCTTGGCGTGCGTCTATCGAGTTATGGATGCACGCTGGAAGTTGGGAGAGCACAAGAGATTGAAGCGTTTGAGTGGCACGAGGAGGCAAAGCCTCGATAGATGCATAGCTTAAGCATGGACCATTCATTTTAGAACATTGCCACTTTTAACGAAATCTGACAAAATGCAGAACTCTCCTAAAATATTCAAATTTTAATTTTATTCTACCCCGTATTAAAACTGCACGTTTTAAGCGAACTTTTATTAATAGATGCCTTTTTAAATTTTTATAGATTATAGTATTATATTAATATATTTTTATCTATCTATTTATACAGCTGTTTTTATTTTAGAGTCTATTATACATAGTATTAGTCTTGTTTTGGAATTGTAAACCCACACTTCTGTATGTGAGTGATGACAATAAAGATATTATTATTATTATTATTATTATTATTATTATTATTATCGTTTTGATCGATTGGATGCAATCACGCGATTGGATAGACGCACTGGCGTGCGTCTCTTGATATTTAGAATTAGATGCACGCTCGCGCAATATAAAAAGGGCGCGAAAAATCGCCAGCTATGTTCTAATCCTTTTTATATCACTACATAATTCTCATTCCTATTCCTATTAAGGTACCCGGACAGAGGCTGGTATACCGGTTTGACAAGCTCCCGTACAACTACAAGCCGGGATTAACAAGCATCTACCAGGAACAACCCAGAAATGCAAACACATTAGAAAGGAAAAAACGATACTTACGAAACATTCAGGATCTAGTTCAAATACATTCCAGTTCGCCAGTACTGCGAAAGGATAAGGTAAAATGTTACAGTTACCGGCAGCCAAAGCTCTACTTTCCCGACTCATACTTTCATCACAACACAAGGTGCAGCTGTATTGGGCTGGATTTACCATAGACATGTTCTGTTCCAAGTCATAGGACACCCTCAATATTGTGGAGAAATAACTCTAAGGCCCTGTTCGCACAAACGGGTAAAACTATTATTCGACCCGGTCGGAGAAAACCGACCGCGGGTCAAGGTTTCGACTCCGTTTTCTGATAGCGTCGAGAGGTGATGCGCAAGCATCATAGTTTGTCAGAAATAAAGATGAAACAAGTTAAACCCAATAATTGAACTATTATTATTATTATTAATATCATTATTATTGTTATTATTATCATTATTATTGTTATCATCATCATCATCATCACCATCATCATTATTATAATTATGATTACGATTACGATTATGATTATGATTTTGACTATGATTATAATTATGATTATTATGTGAAATGGCATGTCAAAACTTGCATCTTCGCAAGAACCCTGGGTTTGTTTAGCGCTCTTCCGGTCCGGTTTCGGCTTTTAGGTTTTTCTTTTGTTCGCTTGAAATCACAAGCAATGAGGTCTTGCTCAGAATCACAATCAATTAGGTCCTGTGCACGAGGACTGGGCACGAGCGAAGCGAGTGGTGAGTGCCTGCACGAGAGACCATGAAAACTTTATGCCCACCCCTTTGTAATTTGATAAACAAACGAACATGTGGTTTTGACATTTTGACATGTGTCAGAAAGGGGAGGGCTGCACGTGGAACAGTAGTTCCGGCGTAAAAATCAAAACATTGCCGGCGATGTCGACACCGAAAAAAGCAGAAAGAAAGAAGGAAAGTTGGGCGGCATTCTCAAAAAGCAGGCGTTGACATGTTTTGTAAAATTTGCTCGTGTGTCTTGAAAAGCAGTTCTTTTTTAATTTTGTTTCAAGAGAGTAAGCGAGCTGGATATTGTGGCATTGTGTTAGCGGATGAGTGTGTGAAATTTGGTGTCGTCGTTGCAAATCCAACAGTACTCTCGAGCCGTGTCTGCTTTGTCTGTGGCATAAAAATCCAAGACATAGCGCAAGATTTTCCAGTGATACTTTCTTCTATCAACTCGCCTGATCGGGGAACTACAGTTTCTACGCCAAGTAAGTCTCGTCAAACTTCACCACCTCGATTTAAAAGTTTCCTGCCGACTTCAATAACAAGCTTTAGTTTGTTTCGGAAGGCTCGAGTAGTCACATCCTCTGCACTTGCGAAAACTATTCCCATTCCGTTGAGCTCTTCTAGTGATGTCTCGCTCAGACAGCAAACCCGCAATCACAATAATTCTGTTTCTAGCAGTTGGTCTTTGACGATGCTTGCAAGAGGAGTATTGGCGTGTCGCGTTTCTTCACAAAGATACAAAGCTGAAAGATCACTCTTTTGCCAAATCCTGTTGGGAAAACTGCAAGAACATCTTTTTACTGAAGAAGATGTTCGACGGCTAATTTTTGCTCAGGTTTCAAAACTATTTCATGCCCAACTTTTTCAGAATATTCTTTCAACGCTTCATTCAGCTTAGTCGCCATTTTGAACTAATCTTGCTTTGACTCAATTTGAGGCGGGAAGCCGGGGGCTACCAAGATGAGTGGCGACAGCTAACCCAAAACTTACCAATGAGAATTTTACGTATTCTGGCTACGGAGTTTAATTTTAGCATTACAAAGGGGACCCCCTTACGGCAGGCGGTCTTTCACCTACTCGTCCCAATCCCCCATTACTGCAACTGACGCGCCAACTTTCTCGTCACATTCCAGTTACCCCAATACTTGGCTGTATTCAACGCCAAAGTACAAAAATTTAGCGCTGAATTTACGACTAAGACCGCCTGCTATGCTGGCTACTTACACTTGTACTTATACTTTGCGTTTACACTTGCAGTTTCCTTTTACCCGTACACTTTGCGCTTACTCGTGTAGATTGCGGTTACGCTTACATCTAGCGCTTACGCTTGCAGTTTCTGCTTACCCTTACACCTTGCGCTTACTCGTGTAGACTGCGTTTACGCTTACATCTAGCGCTTAGGCTTGCAGTTTCTGCTTACCCTTACACCTTATGCTTACTTGTGCAGATTCCAGTTACGCTTACATCTTACGCTTGCCTTTTACGCTCATGTTCGCATCTTGCGCTTGCTTCATACATTTACGCTGTATCTTGGGCTTGCGCTCTCGTCTTGAGCTTTCGCTTTCGTCTTACGCTTAAGCTTTCATCTTGCGCTTACTCTTGAACTTTGCGTATCAGCTCCACTTGCAGCTTGCGCTTCTGTTTCAATTTTGTGCTTACTCTTTCATTTTGCGCTTGCATCTTGCCCTTACCCTGTATTTTGCGTTTACCCCGCTTACCTTTGCGCTAACGCTTACATCTTGCGCTTAAGCTTACGCTTACATTTTGCACTTACGATTACATCTTGCGGTTACGCAGACATCCTGCGCTTGCAACTTGCAACTGGGCTTGTACTTTGGCTTACGTTTTCACTTTGCGCTTACTTCTTGAACTTAAACTTGCTTCCTAATCTTACGCTTGCATGTTCCGCTTCAGTTAACATCTAGCGCGTACGCTTGCTTGTTACTTTAATGCTTGCATCTTGCCCTTAAGTTTACATCTTGCGCTAATGCGTGCTTCAAACGTTTCCACTTGCAACTACCGTTTTTACTTGCGAGCATCTTGTGCTTACATTGCACTTTATGCTTACGCGTGCCATTTGCGCTTTCGCCTACTTTCTACTCTTACGCGTGAATCTTGCGCCTACTCAAACATCTTGTGCTTACGCTTACATCTTACGTTTCCCCTTGGCGTTTAGGCTTGCATACTGCGCTTCAGTTCCGTCTGCATCTTCCGCTTGTGCTCACATTTTGTGCTTATGTTTCTATCTTGCGAAACATAACGTATGCGTCTTGCGGCTGGACTTTCATTTTGCGCTTATGCCTACCTTTTGCGCTTACGGTACTCGTTTAACCTTACTTTTGCTTCTTGCGCTTGCCTTTGCATGTTGCTCTTACCCTGCATCTTGCGCTTGCGCTTGCATCTTGTGCTTACGGTTGGATCTTGCGGTTACGTATACATCCTTCCCTTGCATTTTGCAATTAGGCTTGCACTTTGAGCTTAAGCTTTAATTTCACTTTACGCTTAGTTCTTGTGGTTACGCTTTTTATGCACTTATGCCAACATCTCGCGCTTACCTTACATGTTTCTTGCGTTAATGCGTGAAACTCGGGATTATGCTTGCACTTTGTGCTTACGCGCACGTCTTGCGCTTACTCTTGTATCTTTTGTTTACGTTTGCATCTTGCATTTTTATGTTTTTGTGCTTACCACTACATCTTTAATGTCTATATTTTGCTCTAACTTTTGCATCCTGTGCTTACATCTTGCGTTACGCTTTCGTTTTTATGCTTTGCGCTTACACTATCATAAGCAGAAACTTGCCAGTTATACAAAGGCACCAAATAGGGGACTGAGAAACGCCATGACAACAATCAGTTTATTGAAACATTGTAGAGATACATAAATATAATAGAACGTTTTAAGTAATAAAGACTTTAAAGAAAGAGATTGATAATCGACTACAAAAACTCACGAGAGCGGAGCAGGTTAAGCTGATGATATCAAGCGTTATGTTTTTCTATCAATTTATACTAGCAACATTTTAATGAAAAAGCTTTTGAAGGGGGTTTTGATTACTTATTCGAATATTTAGGATGCTTTCTTGATAACTAAAGTAGCTCAAAAGTATGTTAGTTATCAGAGCATCCTAACAAGTTTATCAGCATCTAACGTCTAACAGAGTCAGTAAACATAAATCGATTGGTTCAAAGAACGTAAGAATTCCTCTGCAAATTTTTGTAGATTAAATGTAACATTTCCCCGACCTTTTAAAAGGAAGCAAAAGAACAAGACTAATAAGAACTTATATACATATTAATCTCAACGTCTGCCACTCTTGGGAGTGAATTGCAATTTAACAACTGGAAGAAAATCGATCAAATCGTTTTCCAACTTGACCTCCCCCGTTGGCGAATCGTGGGAATAAAAAAATGAATAAATTAGTGAATGGAAGATTATTAACTATTATTAAGTTCTTGAAGATCAAAACTCGCCATTGATATTTGCAGTATTGCTTAAATTGCAAGTAAGCTCTTTTTCAATTTATTACTACACTCTGATAAAAATAAAGAGAATGAAGCACAGAGTATCTAAGAGTAAAGTTTAAAAGAAGTTTCAAAAAAGGAGATTTTGATCGGAAAAACAGGAAAAAGAACCACAGCAATCAGAAAAGTATTGTAATTTATTATAATACTCTGATTGTTGTTAGCCAATGCTTGTTGCCGAAAAAGCTGCAAAAATGTGCGAAAAGGTATCATGAAATATATATAGTTGATATCTTGTTCGTGCGTTCCTCAGAATTTATCAGCTACCTTCTTTTATTTAGCTTTTGTGGAAAAGATATGCAATAGAAATGTTTATTTGTCCTAAGAAAATGTAGTGCAGTCAAACCTCTCGGTACGGACACCTCTCTATTATGGATTGTTGTTCAGTTCTTGCAAAATGTTACTTGATTACTCAGGACGATACCCTTATAATACAGACACTCTTTAACACAGACAGGGGGTACTTCACTGCGTTCCGAAAGGGCGGAAAATCCTCCCTAATGAAAAACAACTCAAACAGAATGCATTTCATTAGTCTGGTTGCTTGAAAGTGGGTTGAATTTAATCAGTGGTTTGACGGAAATTTCCAATTAAGTTACCTTTATCTAGAAACAAGACCAGCTAAAAGCTGATTTAAAACTCATGTAACATGCAATCGAGTTGTTCTAGCTACTTCAACAAATTTCATTATATGGGGGGCCTCTATAAGACGGCCCTCCGGTGTCCATTTTAAAGGGGTTTGACTGTTTAGTACTTTGATACCTAGACTGTATTGTATAGACGTATTTAATTGTTATTTAAAATCCAAGGTAGTGGGCAAGCTGCTCAATAAATTCTGCCGTATCACTACTACTTAGCTGTTGGCAGCAAGGCCAAGGCTGCCTATATGTCAAATGGCCAAATTTTATCTGTATGATTCATTAACAAAAATCTTTTGGTAGCAAACAACCTCCCTCCCCCCTTCCCTCCAACCCCAACTTTAACGTTTATGTTTGTCAAAAGGCTTAAACCATTAAACCTGAAAGTTACTCGCTTTTTAATTATTTTAAAAAAATTCGAACGAAGCCCTTCTTCAATTAAAAATTCAAAGCAATGTAAATACAAAATCTGCTATTTCGAGAAATCACAACATTGCCAATAGAAAAGAAATGAACGGGTCCACGTAATCCTTTTCACAGGTACTTGACAAAGCAGATTGAGACTTTATATCTATTTTGCAGTCATTCTTTTGTTATTTTCGTCAAATAATACTTTAAATTGTCTTGTATATTAGAAGTTGTAATTAAAAAGGAGATGGTTACACAAGTTATGCTTGTGCACATTGTTCCTTCAAAAGTTGGGTTTTCTACAACTAAATTTTACAAACTTACTGAACTGTGCTTTCAAGTTGACAATGCCTTATCCGTTGTGACATTTTAATCAAACAACTGTACAATTTCATAACTCTTGTGTATGAATCATATGTACAAAAATGTAAATATTTTAGTAAAGGAATAATACTGAAAAGACATTTTCTCAAAGATTTTGATGGCGAGGACTGCATGAGACTTGTATTGTAACTATACCAATAGAAGTGAAACAGCTTGAAAGTATAGAGCGAGTTAATATTATATTGTTTACCAGAGATGTAAGCGTACTTTTTGTCAAGTACGTAGAAATCATACTACAATGACCAAGGTTTGCTCAGCACCATAACTTACCATTGATAACTTCTAGTGAGAAACCACTTAACGGACTTCGAATCACTGATTGATAATTTCTCCTCTACGAAGTTAAAGTGTTCATGGTATTTAAGGATCATAGTCGGCTGTGTGCGATCTCCGGACTCTCGTTTGTCTCAACAACCCCCAGAGTGATGTCATTGTGGTTTTGCTCGGTTCCAATCTCGTTATTCTCTATGTTTGTTGAAGTCGACTCAAGTTCAGATGTTTCTGTATAGGCAGTGTTTTCTATTCCTTCCAACACCTGCAAGAATTTTTGTTATACTTAGTTTGCTGGTTTTTTTTTGTGTTTCCGGCATTTCACATGGCCCATTTTCGCAGCAACTTTATCTGAGGTTTCGCAGTTGGGCTACTCTCTATAAAATACAGGGCCTAGTTGTACGAAGAGTGGATAACTTTATCCAGTGGATAAATCGCTACCCAGCGGATAAAACTGACGCGTTCTTGATTTTGATTGGACAACGGGCCAATTTTATCCACTGGATAAGGATTTATTCGCCGGATAGAGTTATCCACTCTTCGTACAACCGGGCCCAGATGCAGTAAAATTTGTTTTATTTATAGTCTCCAGTTTGAAAAGGCAGTCCACTTTTTGTGTCATTAGCAACCAATATCCCCGAATATAAGCCCGTGTAAAACCCCTTAGTTTACGAACATAATAAAATACACACTTTTTTGATAAAAGCCTTTTCTGTGCTGGTGGTTGTTGTTCAGTAAGCGCGCTTCTCCTAAAATGGTCTACAATTGTCCAGTTTCGTATTCCCGGTTGCCGCTGATTTCAATGACTATAGACACGTCTTTACAGCACGAGCCTCGTCTTGATGTTAAATATCGGCGAGATCTGAATCTTTAACAATACACAGAGCTGTGAATAGCTCATATCCACTCTGGATTTTATGAATATTTAACGTCAGGTCGAGGCTCGTGCTGTAAAAGCGAGACTATAGTCATTGTAATCAGCGGCAACTGGGAATACGAAACTGGTCTACTATTTAGGGTTTGAAAGCGCCGAGACCAGTTGTAGAATTTCACACATTTTAGGTACCTTACTGATGATCAGTTACCGATTTCACTTTTATTTTAGCGACATCATAGTTGGCTGTACAATTTTCAAAAAAGATGAGAAGGCTGAAAAATGTTCAAAGTTTAAGAACATGCTGAGCACATGCAAGAAGCAAAGGAAAAGCGAAGAGTTTTTGTTTGAGAATCTGTACAAAATCATGGAAATAATAAGTTTCTCAGCTAATGGTCGCAAGTTCATAACCTCCTATAGTGTTGTACATGTACAACTTACTTTGCTTTTGGAATATTTTTGTTTTTTGTTTAGTGTTTATTTATATTAATTATATAAATTTCCTGTCGGCCAGGGAAGCAGCTAACTAATAAAGCTTAATAATGCCTCCGTATGGGTTGTGCCAACGATAAAAACGACAACTGTACTCCCAATAGGTACTTCCTATTAGCCGAGTGCGAGGTCCGTACGGCAAGTTATGGACCGAGTTTTTTCCTTCCTTTTGTGGCCCAAGCGCGACGCGCGGATCATGAAAACAAGGATAGAAAAAACGAGGATCCATAACTTGCCGTACGGACCGAGCAAACGAGGTTAACAAGAAGTTTTTACTATATGACTTTGTTGATTACTTTGCTTTTGAAAAGGTAGTCGAGAGCTAAAAGTCCGTACGGCTACTTACTGACCTAGAATTGACTGATCACAGCACACGAAATCAGTCAGCCACACAACAAATACCTCTTAATAACCGAGTGCGAGGTCCGCTCGGCAAGTTATAGAACGATTGTTTTCTTTCTCGTATTGTCCAAGCGCGAAGCACGCAGACCATCAAAAAATAAGGAGGGAAAAAAGCAAGGATCCATATACTATTTGCCTTACGAACCGTGCAAACGAGGCTAAAAAGATGTTTATTATATGGCTTTAATGATTATTCCGGTTTCGAAAAGAGAGCTCGAGGTCCGTGCGGCTTTTTACGGACCTGGAACTGGCCAATCACTGCGTACAAAATCAGTAAGCTATATAATAATAACACTCATGCTTAAGAACATTTTAAGATCATTTGATGCTAAACTCTTCAAACTATTTAAGAAAAATAAACCTCAGCCCGAAAATTAGACAATCCTATAAAAAGTGTGTAAGCTAAAAATATAAATGCGATATTACTGTCGTGTACAGTAAACAAGACTCCTTTTAATTAACCCTATTCCACCTTGGGGGGGGGGGGGGCGGAAAGGGCCCGCGCCGATTTCAACGTTCGAGAACTTCCTTAATATTAAAGTAA
>JAOBRG010117105.1:0-19510 GCA_027574985.1 Umimayanthus nakama | reverse complement strand
TTGAGGCTGAAATAGGCCCTCAAAATAAGAACATTGAGGCTGGGCAAAATTTTACTGGTTCTTAATAAAAAAAAAAAGTGTACGCCAACAACCTGATCGGTGCCGTTCACACTCTTTTTACTACATATATTTTACAAACGGCATCGACTGTTGCTGGAAATGGCAACGACTGTTCCAAATGGTAACGACCGTTTACGAAAGGGAAATTTGCATGCTTCGGCGCGAGTTAAGGTTTCCCGTACCATTAAATGTCGTCTCGAATGATTTGAGTTTAACAGTCCGTAAGTTAGACAGTCAACGTTAACGCGTTGTGTGTCTTCAGAACTAGCATAGCGTATCATTTCAATGTTAATTATTATTACATTGATAAAAGGAAGTTGGCATTAGTTTTGGTCGTTCGATCGGTTGAGTTTCGATTTTGATTCGATGACAATCAACAGCATACTGAGGTCATGTTCAAATCGCGTGCTTCCAAAGGTATTGTCTCTGTGCTATATTTAATAAGTTTTATTGATGCTGAGGATGTGAATAGGTGATAAACTAGACCAAGACGGCAAGAGGCCTAAAAATCCCTCAAGGACAGAGAGTAATCTCATCCATGAAACTCGACTGGAAGCATTGATGGCAAAAAGTTGGGGAGATAAATTCTGCTCACTAACATGCAGTGTAAAAAAACATGCAGGTAGAAAGGAGAACTCCAATCTTTATCACAACTGTTCATTACATGAAAACAACTGACAAAGTTCGCGTTCGTTGCGAAAAAAATGTCAGGATAAATATTGGTATAAAGATGGGTTTAAGTGTGCCAGGCACGCCATGAGTACCAAACAAATTCAGCTAAATACTTTAAAGTTTGGTTTACACTATCCTTATCCGTGACCAATCAAGGATTCGTATAGACTATCAAAACTTGAACGTTTTTTTCATGCTAACCAGAGCTCCAGACGACTTTGATTTTTTTTTCAGAGGACCAAAAGAATTACTGGAATTCAAGAGATCGCATATTTTTGTACCCCCAAATATTCACTTTTTTAATTTCAGTGTATCACTATATTTGGTTCTATCCTACTTGATGTTTAAGATTTATTATGTGGACAGATTTCCAGGCTCAGCTGAGCAACATACGAAAGATGAAAACTCAAGAAATGCCCATTTGATTGTTGGACCAATCTTTTAGGTGAATCTTAAACAACGAAATATTACACAACATTTTTCAATACGGAACGTAATATTGCGGTTTAACAAAACTGGATGAATGGATGCTGGACCTACAGGTTTGACAAATATAATCGAGCTCTAATTTGTACAACTTGGATCAGCAATACTGGCAAACATCACACACGAACAACAACGTCAAACCATGTAAGGAATACAATTTCTTTAAAAAAAGAATAGTTACATGCAGTTTTAAAAATGTAAAGTTCATATTGTGAGATGAACATACGGAAAGCGGGAAGATTATGAGTCTGAACCGGATTGACAACAACAACAACAACAACTTTAATTATTTCCTTTGTTACAAGTATTTTTTTTTTTTGACCTAGGAAACATTGTTTTTTGACAACATGCTTACGTAGTTAAAAAATTTTCTAGATTAAACTTTTGTTCAAACTGTTTCGTAAATTATCCCCTTTAAATCCCTTGAAGGACTGACTATAATAACAGTTATGAATAATGTCAAAACAGGTAGTTGTCTGGAAGAAAAATGTAGATAGCCTAAAGTAGTTGTTGCCAAATATTCAATTTGTAGATAAAGTAGTTATAATGATTGTACCAGTAGCTAAAACTCAGTTTTAAGGAAGAAATCGAAAAGCGTGGTTGATTTTTTTTATAAATATACTTTTTTTTCGGGGGGGGGATGTTAAGATAAGTTAAGGGTTTATTTAAATTCTGAAAAACATTTTTTGACATCTTCAATAAGATTTTAACCACTTTTAATATCATGCAATATACAGACACATAGAACAATCAAATACTCTGTAGTTGAAGTTATAAGCAGTGTTAGCGAATTCGTACTGAAGTCAGTGGGTTTTCTAATTTTCGTGTAAAGCCAAACAAACAGTAATAGTTTTTATTTGCGCGGCTTTTTGTCAATTGCAAGATGATGAGGATTAGTTGTTTTCTTTGCACGTCCTTTACTTAAACAAAAGTCCTTCGTAGGGTATTAAGATAAAGTAATAATATTTTAAACAATAAATGCATTTTGGGAAAATAGTTCTTTCTTGTAGAACTTTTGCATCACAAACTTAAAAATTGGACACTTTTTGCTCGTATTGGTACTAATAATATAAAACTGAGATACATGTAGATGCGATCTGTAAAAAATATTCCAGGTTCTCAGAGCATTTGAAAAGTAGTGAAACTCCAATTCTCTACTGTTCAGGTAACAACTTATGACGTTATGTTCCATCGGACATTGTATCTTTTGTTCCTCGTTATAAACTAACCCTACCACTGCCACGGGAATATGAAACAGCAAGTAGAGTTACTTTTACTTTGTCTCGCTAGTTGAGAAACGTGAACTTTCAAATCAATGTCTGAATTCGAAAGCCATTTTATGATCATTTCAGTTTTCTCTTCGTCTGACGGATCCTCATCATACTCAATAGGCGGAATGTAATCGTAATATTCCTCACTTTCTGACGACTCTGCAGAGCTTGTCGAGCTTAATTCATCTGTTAACGATCCTTCCCAATCAAGATTCACCCAGGCCCACGACCGAGTGTTCTTGTCTTGTTTCACTTTCTGTGATTCAGTACTTAACTCAAAAGCTTCTAATTCTGATTTTTCCAGTGGCTTGTATTTTAGAAGTGCAACTACTTTACATAAGGATTTATCGTCCATTGCCAGGACTGCCTGCTTTTTCTTTACTTCAATAGTACAACTGTGCTGGACGTACGATAGTATATTGTTGTTATTTTCATCTGTACGAGTGGTGGTGGAATCTTTCTTCCTGGTAATTTTCAGTTTCCCCACTCTCCATTTTAAACAAGCGTGGAGCAAACTTGTAGTCATCTTCCGTTTGTGATGCCCTATGGCAAGTACTTTGCTAATGGCTAAATCACTGCCGGCTAGTTAGTAGCTAATGGCCCAAAAGCTATTGTTTAAGAGCAGTTTTTAGACTACTTCAATTGCCTTGATTTTGGAATAGATGCAAAAAGAAATTGCACAAAGTCCAATATATATGCAAAACCAGGCAAATAATGTTGCGTTTCATACAATAAAAGTTTTGTACGTTAAAAACTACTGCAATATTTGTTTAACGTTGAGCGTTGTACAACAAGTTCTGAATGGAACAAAATAGAGCTCAAATTGTTTACCACGAGCTATTTAAAAAAATATCTGGAAAGGTTTGAACAATTTGCCTAACATACGAGCAATAACAAAGCTTCTCCTAAATGAACGCCACACTATCGCCATCAGCATTCCATCCGGGAGAGGGCTGAGAGAAAACCCCACAAAAAATTTTACTTTTTTTCATGACCAATCTCACAGTTAACTACTAACAACGCGTGTTAGGAAATTTAAGTAACTGATCCTTTCTAGATTTCTGTTTTCATGGATTTGACTTTTCCTGCAAAAGTAGTCCAAATATTGCAATAACTCTAGGGACAAGAAAATTAGTAAGGGGTTCTTATGAGTTTGTGTAGTTTATACAGGTTTGCCCTTATGCTTAGTTTGCAAAAGTCTGGAATTGAAGTTTTATCTTATACTGTGGTTTGTGCTAAAAAATTAGCATCTGTTTGAGGCCTTGAAAATTCTGATAGAAAGCTGTAGTATAGCAGTGATTTAGCTGTAAGCAAAAAAACGCGCAGAGCTACATCATAAATAAAAGATGACTAAAAATTGGCTCAACTTTTGTTTAAAGGGAGAGTGGGAAAACTAAAAGTTACCAGGAAAAAAGACCTCACAACCATCCGCACACATGAAACCAACAATAATATTACTGTATGTTTGGCTTTACACGACACCGATTGGTTTCATTATGCAATAGATAACACTAGCAATAACTTATACTATTGCTCATTGTATGCTACTTATAAATTGGTTAAACTCTTGTAAAAGATACTAAAAAGTTTCTCAAGTCTTAAATGAACCCTAAACTTCTCTTTGCATCTCCTTCCTAAAAGAAAACGAACAATTTTTAACTACCCTTTCCATTTCTTCCTTAAAATTGAGTTTTAGTTTGGTGATCATGATAATTATTTTATACGCGAGTTATAAATGGGCAGCAACCGCTTGTGGTTGTCTAAATTTTGTTTACAGGAAACTGGAAATGTTTTGACATTAGCGACATTGTTCATGGTTCTTATTTTAGTCAGTGCCCCAAGGGGATTTTCAAGGTTAAATAACAAGGAAGCTTAGCCGTCAAAAGTTTGATCTAAAAAAACTAAATTATTTTTTGTCAAAAGAAATGGTTTCTAGAACAATGTAGTTCACAAGCATGAGTTGCTGATCAAACTTTTACAATATAGAGCCCAATTACATATATCAATGTTTTGTGTTCAGAATTATCCAATTTTGTAAAACTGCAATATTTTGGGTCCGTTTGAAAGTGTTCTATAGTGTTTGATTGTTTTAAAGCCATCAAATAAACTGTCCAACATTGTTTTTTCAATAGTGTCAGTTTAAATGGAACTTCATCAGCTTCCCATCTTTTGTGTTGCTCAACCGAATCCGGAAGTCTATCCACATGAAAAGACCAGTTAATTGAATGGTATAATCTCTACAAACACGGCTTAAAATTAAAATAAAAATCGAATGATGGTAATACAGTTTAAAAACAAATAATTTGGAGTGAGAAAGGTGCGACCTCTTTCACATACTTTAACATCGGCATCACTTTTGTCAACAATGTTTTCTTCAATTTTAGTTGCTCTTCTGTTGCTCTCACTTTACAAACTGGAAATGTCTAGACAGCACTCTTGTAGGAATCTTCGGTATTTGCCCGGTGGAATTTTAGCATATTTTAGTCATGGCAGTTTTCCATCTTGGAACACTGGAGTCGTTCAACTCATCGTCATAACAAAATTTATCTTCACAGATTTTCTTTTTTCCTGCATGCGATGAAAACGGCTGTTAGTTGTTAATTGCCTTGGTGTACGGTTGTGACAAAGCTTGGAGTTTCACGTTTATGCTTGCCTTTTCTTATTATTTCTTATTGGGATTACACTGATGTAAACAACTGTTTTCAAAGTTCCAATAAATGACTGTTGTTGTTGTTGTTGTTGTTTCTTATTGCATGATAACAAGCGGAAAGTATTTCCCTAATTTTGCTAATAACAATGCTTGCAAATGAGCTGCATGTGGGTCAGATTTACCCTCTTTACAATTTGACATTTTTTAAAGGGATTTTTAGGAACTTAATATAACTCCTATCGATATTCTCAGTATCAAGAAATCGATTATTGTCACAGAAACAACTTTACTTCACTTTGTAGCTATTGGCCGTTTGTTATGTAACCATGTTGGAATTATGTAATGTTCTCAAACAATTGCCGAGAGAGCAGTTGGTAAACTATTTCCAGCTTCATGAATTGGTGCTAAAGAAATTGCACCAACCACAAGTACAATATTTAGAACCAAACCCTTTGTAAAAACGAATCATTTAATTGCACAATCATAAATCGAAGATAAAGAATCAATTTTGTTTGTGAAAACAACATGTCAGAAAATAGATATGAAAAAAAGAAGCAAGAGTGTTTTGTTTTGTGCAATAGAGTTTTGTACGTATAAGGCTGCTTCACTTCTTGTGAAACGTTTAACGTCGTATAATAAGTTCTAAATGGAATAAAATGGAGCTCAAACTCGTTTACCACAAACCACTTATATGATATGTGAAAAGGTTCACGTGCCTGACACACAAGCAATTAATTTTAAATGAATGCCGTCGCCTTCTTTACCGTTTAGAGAGCTGCCATGCATTCCACCCGGGAGGGAGACGGAAGGTTAGATGGTTTCGTGACGCCACCAAATATTTTACCTCTGTTTTCATTGCCCATCCTTACAGTTAATTACCAACATCAATCGTTTGGGAGACTTTAGTAACTGATCCCTTCGGTGATTTCTTTCAACCTCGGATTTGACTTTTTCCTGCATGTAAATGATTTCAAACATTGCAATAATTCTGGAAACAAGAAAAATTTATAAAAATGTGGTTATTATACAGGTTTCGTAAGATTGTGTAAAAGATGAAAGAAGTACTACAGCTTTTAACACAGGGTTACCCTTATTATTAAACTTCTGGAATTGAAGTTTTAAGATCAATATCCGGCTACAGAAACTCAGTTTCATGGTTATCAATGCGCCAGTGTAGTCATAGTTAACACCAAAATTTTGATTGAAATGACTAAAAAATAGGACAGTGGTCACTTTGACTCAAAAAATAAAACAGGGAAAGTTTAAAAGCAGTCATTTCTATTTATTTTCAAACATAGAATACATACTTAGGAACTAAATCAATCTGGGCTTACAACGCAGAATGTGTATCAATGAAATGATAAGGGAGAGTTTACGTCTCACTGCTGAGTCTTCAAGTGTATTTCAAAGAGGTTGACTTTGAAGGAAGCAAAGACGCAAGCTCGACACAAACGAATGTTAGTGCTTTCAACTGCAATATCACTTTGTAGTTGTAAACAACCTTAGTATTCTTCGAGCGCATTCAATCCCTTGAGATTCAGCCGAAAACAGAGATATTGCCGCCATATTAGTTGAACAATGAACAAAGATTCAAGGACTCGAGGAACTTGTTGCTAAGTTCAACCAACATGGCCGCAGGTGACAACACATACAACTAAAGACCAGCAATAATCTATGTATAGGTTGTTTTTAAAGTTGCCTCTTGTGTAGTTCCTTCGACTTGTTTGAAAAGGCTGCTTTAATAATCATTAGGTAATAAGTTTATAAGTTTAACTTTATCAGTTTAGCTATTTTTAGAACAATTTCTTGCGTTGTTCTTACCTGAGGCTGTAATAAAATGCAGTACGTGATAAACTGAAACTAAAGTGTTCGAAGTATCTTCTTGAATTGATCCTGAAGCAGTAGTATAGTATGTTTATCAATGCGTCGTTGTTTCTAGCAAGGTTGATCACTACCTTGCTGATTGGGGACTCTTAATTGCATATTATATAGAAAACTTATGTTGATAATTGTTTTTGTTACCAGATCCTGAACGATATTTATATGTTCTCCTACAAAAAGACTTATGTAGTGAAGTGGTGAAACTTGCTCGGACGTACAAAATAAAAACCTAAAAATACTTAGTTGTGCAAGAGTATTGCTGCTATACAACATAGATTTTTGTGTGCTCAGAACCTTAAGAAACTTATCAAGTGCATGAACAAACTTGAGGACCAGAAAATCTTCGTTACAACTTTTAAATGGAAACATCCTGTAGTAGAGTTTTGTGCATGTGTCAAAACACAGAGCTTGTTTGCACGGCAGTTTGTTTTCACTGCTTTTAATCCCACACTGGAACCTGAAAGCAAACTCATTGTACGGTTATAAAATACATTTCGTTTGAGTTTCAGAATTACAGAATGGATACTTGTGTACAAACTGCTACTAAGTAAAAATAAACTTTGTAAGTACACGAGAGAAGCGTCAAAACACAGCCTAGCACAATGCAATGGCAATACGTACACTAAAGATGTTATGGCTCTCATCGTTTTGTATATACATTTGATAAATCATCCACAATCTCTGTAAACAGCATTACCTTATTCAATTTTTAGTTTTGTTGCATGAAAACTTGTGTAAACAGTTTAAAAAATCCAAAATGTTATGGCGGAGTGAAATACAGTATTATTAAAGTCATCAGACTCCCGATCACGCCACTTTTGTTTGACTTTGAATAAATACCAGCACATTAGTTTTTTTAATGTTCTAAAAGTATGTGCCGTTAGCTTTCGGCACAAAGTTCTTAGGATAATTGCCGAGGTGTGCCGATGCGTCATCCAGACGAACACCCACAATCTGCTTTGAATATAGACAATTGTTCTATATATAGTGAACTTGTTTGTGCTACTTTTAATTAGCATCTGTTAAGGCCCTGCAAAGTCTGATAAACAGCTGTCGTATACCAGTAGTTTAGCCATAAGCAACAGACTTGCCATACGACAACATCACAAACGGAAGATGAATACAATTTTCTTCAACGCTTGTTTAAAAGGGAGAGTGGGAAAACTGAGAATTACCAGGAAGAAAGATTCGACCACCACTCGTACAGATGAAAACAACAACAATATACTATCATACGTCCAGCGCAGTTGTACACTTGGAGCAAGAAAAAAGCAGGCAGTCCCAACGGACAATAACTCCTTACATGGGGTTATTGCACTTCTAAAGTACAAGCCACTGAAAAAATCAGAGTCAGAAACTTTTGAGTTAAAAACTGAATCACAGAAATTGAAACGAGACAAAAGCACACGTTCGTGGACCTGGGTAAATCTTGATTGGAGAGGATCGTTGACAGATGATGAATCAAGCTCGACGAGTTCTGCAGAGTCATCAGAAAGTGAAGAATATTACGAGTACATACCGCCTATTGAATACGATGAGGATCCGTCAGACGAAGAGAAAACTGAGATGATTGTGAGGTGGCTTTTGAGTTCAGACATTGGTTTGAACGAAAACACACATTTCTCAGCTAGCGAGACAGAGTAAAACCACTGAGACTATTTTCTGCTCAGTGTGCCAGTGGTAGTGGTAGGGTATATTTATAAAGAAGAACAAAAGATACAATGTCCGATAGAACATAAGTTGTTAGCTGAACAGCAGAGAATTTGATTCTTACTTTTTTTCAAATACGTCTGTAAGATTCATGAATTGATGCAGTCTACATGTATGTAAACTTTACTACAATCACAAACAATAGCTGACCAATTTTTAAGTCAGTGATGTAAAAGTTGTGTGTAAGTTAACCAAGAAAGAACTATTTTGCCATAATGTATTTATTGTTTAAGGTATACTTACTTATTTTAATACTATTTCGAAAGATGTATTTTCAAACAACTAAGTGATGTGCAAAAAAACAATCCGCATCACCTTTTATTAAATAAATCACAAGTTTTCGTTTAACTCGTTTTCTTTCTTTGCATTGATAAAAATGGCTGTTTGTTTGGCTTTACACGAAATATTAGACAACCCGCTGACTTCACTATGTATTAACAAGCACTCGTAATAACTTCTACTGTTTGTTAATTATCAACTATCCCCCCAATGTGGAGGTGAATAGTGAAATATATTCTACCGAGACGCGATGGGCAAGGTGAATATTTTTCACTAGGCACGAACACTGAGGGGGATAGTTGTTTTAGTACTAACCCAAAAAAATGAATTTTGTATTTGTAGGAGTAGCTTCTTTGTTTATTTGACGAATTTCCTTTTCCGTGACAGTGGCAAAACGAGGCCGCCATTTTGAAAATTTTGTCTGGAGGTGAATATCCTAGGATATACCGTGTCTGATGAACCAATCAGAGCGCGCAGATAGTGCTATCCACCTGTTTGGTTAATAATTATTCCGTGTATTGCATGCACGATTTTAAAATTGGTTAATCTGCTTTTGAAGATGTCAAAAAAAAGAATCTCGTAATTTAAATATACATTAAACTTCTCTTTGCATCTTCCACCTCAAAGCAAAAAAAGAAAAATTAACCACGCTTTTTATTTCTTCCTTAAAACTGATTTTAGTTCCTGGTGATCAAAATAATTATTTTATCTACAAGTTAAAAATAGACAACAACTACCTGTTGTTATCTAAATTTTGTTTACAGGAAATTGACTATGTTTTGACATTGTTCACAGCTATTTTTAGTCCCAAAGGGTTTTCGGGCTAGTTTACAATGCAGCTTGATCAAACATTTATTCAAGAAAACCCTAGATTACATGCTACGAGAAGTGATTTCTAGATCAATCTACCTCAATCGCATTATCCTACCGGTTTCTACGTGTTCCACTCATAGTATGATTTTTTTTATATATTTGAGTGTTTTGTTGTCTGTGTTAACCTGTAAAAAAATGGATGATAGGATGCTTGCAGCAATTGCTGATCCAACTTGCATAAGTTATGACTCGATTACATATATAAAATTTGTAGGTCCAGCATCAGCCAGGTTTGTGAAACCAAGCATTTTGGATCAGCTTGAAAAATACTTTGTAACATATTGCTGTTTCAAATTCACCCAAAATCTGGCCAATATTGTTGTTCCAACAGTGCCCAACTTTTCGTCTTTTGGTGGTGTTCAACTGAATCTGGAAATCAGTCCAAATGAAAATGACTTTTATAATGGTGTTTATTCCTTATAAATTCGGCAAAAAATTAGGATAAAACCGAATGATAGTGATACAGTTTAAAAATGACTATTTGGGTGGAAAATGTAGCTACTTCTTTCTCATACTTTAATATCGTTGTCACTTTGATCGACAATGTGTTGTTGAATTTCATTAACTCTTTTGTTGAAAAGATTTACACATGTAATACGCAGGGATAAAAACTTCCAAGGTTTCATTCTCTTGTACGAATCTCTTGTATTTGCCCCACGGCATTGAGTATATTTTTAGCATGATAATTGTTAAATTCCTCGTCATAACAAAATTTATCCTCACAATTTTTCCTTTCCTGCGAAGAAAGCGATTTCTGATTGTTAATTTTTTTGATGTAACGAGTGGTTCTTACAAAGACTGGAGTTTTTTTCCTTTTACATGCCTTCTTTCCATTTCAAGATAACGAGCAGAAAACAGTTTTCTAATTTTGTTAACAACAACGATCGGAAGTGAGTTGCATGGACCAGATTACCCTCTATACAGTTAAAAATAGCTTAAAGGGAATTTTTAGGCCACTTTGTAGATCTCCTATCCGTATTCTTACTATCAAGAAATTGGATATTATCATAGAGGCGATTTTGTTCCAATTTGTAGTTTTCTTCCGTTTGCGATGTTGTCATGTTGCAAGGCTGAAAAAACTGTTGTATTAGATCAATGTGAAGACTAATTTCAGCTAGCGCCTTGTTTGTTGAATAATGGTGATACTAAAGTAATTGCAAAAACCGCAAGCCCAATATTTAAAATCATTTCCTTTATGTCAAAACAGATCATTTAAACTGCCCAAACCACAATTCCAGTATATAGAATCAATAATATATTCCCTCCAGAGAATACTATTTGCCAGGCGGTCATGACAGCATAGAGGCGAAGCCTTACTCAATAATCCGTACAAAAAAACCCAGGGATGAATTTTCGGTAGGGAGAAACTGATTAAGGGCTAAGAAAACAGGTGTCAAACAAAAAACAAGTTAAAAATTCTTGACTGTTTCGACCTCAATTCACTGTTGCATTGTGATCCTCTATCTGGACTTTGTACCTGCTCTTCCACAAAGTCCAGAATACTAGACTTCGCTGCTTTTTCACTATTACTGACCTTTATTTAATAAATTTAGAAACGTCCAGTGCTGGTTTTTGTAGCCATTGTGAATCGTCAGTTTTGTCAATGAACGTATTAGTAATCATCAAGAGTAAACTACACTGAGGCATTTCTAATATTTTCTTAGGGAGGTCATTGATTGGTGTTAGGGTAGCTTATTAACAATTTTTTCAATTTCTTCATCCTTTCTTTTATGTCGTTATCTTTTGTAGCACAATGTTTTGTCTCAACGAGCTGCTTTTTGGACTTGTTCGAGATATAAAAGGTATTCTTGAACCAAGGACAAATGAAAATAGTTCGGAGAAAAGCAGAGATCGACGTAAACCCGCATCATGGCAACCGGCCTGACCTGGACGAGCTCGTTGAAATTTCTAACATTTTTAGCATTTCTACTAACAACAACAGTTATCATCCGAGAAAACCTCGAAAACATCAAAATATCTCGGTCCTCCATAGTTACAAACTCTTCACAGACGGTCTTGGCACCACCAGAGTTCGTCTTGAATTCGACAATCCATTGTAGAGTTGAGCTCAAACCTCGCACCAAACAATTCATGTCATGTAGGTTCAATATACGACCAAAGGGATAAGCAGCTTCAATTTGAAAGGAAATTTTGCTCAAGTTTGGTGATATATCTTCGAACCCCGGCCCTAACGGGAAGAAGTCGCCGAAATACCCATGTGGTGATGTTACAAGGCAGTCAAAAACCACCAAGACGCCATCTTGTATAGCACACGTGGTAAGTGGTCGCACACCAGTTACCTCGATATGTCTCGGCCTATTTTCCAATATTATCTTGACCGGCCAGACATTGAATGGACTTGTCTTATCTGTGCATTACTGCCACTGACAGATCCTTTCTTTGAAGAAGGATTAGGTGAAACACTAAATCTAACAGAAGAATATCACGAAAAATTGACACAAGGATGCGATCAGCCGTTTCAAGCGGAAACTCTTTCTGATAACAATCAGCTCGAACTCACAGGAAACACCATAATAAGGATCTTCTTATCGCGCACTTGAATGTTAACAGTATTCAAAACAATTTCGAAGAACTTACTGAAATTATCACAAAAATAAATGATATATATTATGATCGTCAGCGAAACTAAGATCGACGCGAGCTATCCGAATTCTCAGTTCAAAATACCAGGTTATTCGGTATTCCCTATACCAAAGTGACAGAAAAAAGGGAGAAGGCGGTATTTTGGCACTAGTATCTTCCTCAGTTGTAAATACATGTCTTAAACCAGTTAAACACTACAAGGCACTGGAAACCATTGCTTTCGACTTAAAGACAGAGAAAGAAAGACTCTTAGTTGTTGGTATTTATTGTCGCCCGAGAGCCCTTTGCATCGAATATCAAACAATGCTCAAAAAATGAACTCAGTCATGTCTGTAATTGGGCAAGTCTGAAAAGTAATTTTGTCGTAGTAACTGGCGATTTAAATATAGACAAAATGCGCCCAGACAAAGCCGAAGGAAAACTAATCCTAGATTTGGAAGTTGAGCAAGGCTTTGAATGCCTAATCACCAAGCCGACGAAAATAGAAAAGCGAGGAACAATCTTAACAAAGAGTTTAATAGATGTCTTGCTAAGCAATCGACCGGAAAAATTCCAGCGTTGTGGCAACTATCATCCTTGCTCAAGTGATCACGACCTTGTTTACGAAGTACTGAGGCAGAAAGTAAATCCTAACAAACAGAACGTCATCACGTTAAGGAGTTACAAATACTTCGATTATGATAATTATAAACAATTTTTTCCTCGGCACCCTGGCCAAAATATTCCAACCATGATCAACGCCATGTTGGATTTACAACTCCATATGCTTTCATGTAGTTGGTTAATCAAACAATATGAATCTGCATGCCTTGCGGCCAGCGGTATTTATTAAAGCATAACATCCCCCTACTTTAACAGTAGCAACAATGTCAACTTTCTGATGAAATAATAAAAGATAATGAAGTCAGTTTCTGCTAGCAAAAAGGTTCCTTTCAAACTGAGAGTCAGTCACAAGTCCAATTTCACTGGTCTCTTCACTTCCCGACAAGACCGTGTCATGTAGGGATAGGTGTCTCTTCTCTATTGGCTGTTTGAAATGAGGGAGTACAAGTTGGGCTTTGCTGAAGGTGCGCACGATACTGATTACCCTCAGGATTACGTTGCGCCTGTTCCTGTTGTATTATTTCATGGGGTTGAATGTTCAGGGTCGTCGTGTCCAATTTGAGGTCAACACTTGGGTGCCGGATCTGGTATCCAGAGTAAGACTCTGTCGTGTCCTTTCTCAGCAGTAAGACTTAACCCTACGAGGACGCTTTCTTTGTTTTTCCTTTCTTTCTTTGTTAAGGTTTGCGGTCTTTAACAATAGGGTTTGGGTTGCTTATATTGTCTTTTATCCAATGGGATCTTTCGTTCGTAGAGTTAAAGACGACCCTTTCTCAGCACTACTCTCTTTCGCCTGAACCTCCGGCCCCCAACGTTGGCTACATATGACTGCGGATATGAGTGGTGCTGAACTTCTGTTGCTGCTTTTGGGTCCGGGTTCTGGCCTAACTCTCAGCAGGTACCGCTTTGGTACCACACTGGTCGCAGTAGTACTTCTGCTTTTCTTTGACCTCTCTCCTTCTTTTTTATGATATCGTGACTATTGTGAGCTTCAGGTTTCAGACGGCCTTGTGCTCTTGGCAGTGTCGTTCTAAGTCTACGAGCCATACAGAGCTGGGACGGTGATAGGTCAATGCCTGGCATTGGAGCTGGCCTGTAGTCCAGGAGGGATTTATTCTTGTCTTTGTTCTTCCTCCATAAAGATTTCACTGTCTTTCAGCTGCTTCAGCTTCTCCATTTGCTTGGGAGTGCTTGGGACTGACCAACACTTGATCAAAGGTGTAACTCTTAGCAAAGTTTTCGAATTCCTTGCTTGTTTACCGAGAGCCACAGTCTGTGATCAGCTTTGAAGATATGCCAGTGTTCCTTCAGAACTTTGACGGTTTCAATATAATTAACGTCAGGCCGCCTAGTCTGGAGACTTCGATCTATTTGGAGTAGTAATCAACCAGAAGAAGGTAATTTCCACCCTCGAGCGTAAAAATGTCTGAGGCAGCTCTTGACCATGGTAAGTCCGGCTCTTTCTGATGAGCTGGGGCAAAGTTATGGCAGATGGAGCAGTCTGTGACTTTCTCCTGGCTCTGTGCACTTATGTCTGGCCCAGATGCGTCTCATGAATGATTTCAAGCATGGCTGGTCTCATGGTGGGTGGTACTACAATTCTCATAACCCTGTAGATTACTCCATCAAGTACCGCCAGTTCATCACGTGTGTTCCAGTACTGCCGGATACTGTGTGGGACTTCTTGCTTTGTTACTGGCCATCCAGTTTGGATAGTGCTGTAAAGCTCATGAAGCTCATTTGCTGTGCTCTGCTGGAGTTGTGCATATTTGGTTTCAGTGATTGAAATTCTTTCAGGTGGCACTTCGTCTATACTGGCTCGGCTGAGGGTGTCTGTTAGCAGTTGTTTCTTGCCAGGAAGGTACTTGACCTGGAGATCAAAGACACTTAATTTGAGGATCATTGCTTGCAATCGTAACGGTGCTGTTGCCATGGGCTTGCGCAGTGTGGTTTCTAGCAGCTTGTGATCCATCTGTCTTACTGTTGGCTTTCCAAATATGTACTCTCTTAACTTTTGTTTACTCAACACTTGCATTTCTTTCTCAGTAGGTGCCCAGTTTAATTTAGGTGTCCGCAGTTTGCGGGAAGCATATGCAACTGGTCTCCCTTCTTGCAGTAAAACGGTACCAACCGTACTCTTACTGATTCATTTAAGACAGCTTTGTGGTGAGCAATGTCACGTCCTGCCACTAGGATGTCGTCCATGACTGCGTGTGCGTGGTCTACCCCTTCCAGCATGTCATCCATAGTTTTCTGATACATTTCGAGAGCTGACTTGATTCCAAATGGCAGTTTCAACCACCTGTATTTTCCAAGTGGAGTGTTCATTGTTGTCAGAAGGCTCGACTCACAGTCTAGTTTTATCCTTGGCAACAAGGACAGTAAAATACTTTGCACCTGATATCTTGTCAACAATTTCCTCCACGGTTGGTATCGGGTAATGTTCCCTTCTAACTGCTTTGTTGAGGTCGGCGGGGTTTAAACAGATCCTGACTTTGTCCCTACGGGTTTACACAACCATTGAGTTTACCCAGTCAGTTGGTTGAGTTATTTTAGCTACGTTCCCTTCATCCTCAATTTCTTTGAGTTTCTTATTGAATTGGGGAAGAAGCGCTGCAGGTTGTCTGCGTGGTTTGTGCACAGTCGGGCTTTACAGTGGGGTCAATTTTAATGGAATATGTCCCTGGCATTGCTCCTGAGGCGTCGTCGCTAAACGTTCTACGGACATGTCAAAGGCGTTTGACTCTTTACACTTGCCACTACTACTGAGTAAAGTCAAAGCATACAATCTTCAAGAAAACGCGGTTCAACTCCTTAACAGTTATCTTAACGACCAAAAATACCAAGTAAAGATCGGTCGTCGCGTTAGCTCGAGCCGTTTAGTAAGCCATGGATGTCCTCGGGGCTCCGCCCTAGGCCCGCTGCTATGGAATGTTTTCCAGAACGATCTACCCTACTCTGTAACAGCGAAATTGTCTATTTACGCAGGCGATAACCAGATCTATCACTCCGGGGCAGACCAGGCAGCTGTCACACTCCATCTAAAGGCGAGTGCAAACTTGGCACCATAATGGTACGACTCAGATCTTCTAGCCGGGGACCTCAAGAAGTATCAAGTTATGAACCTGAGCTTCAGCCAGAGAAGTAGTAATATCTATATAAACGGTGAAGAAATTAGAACAACAGAAAATCTCAAACTATTAGGAGTAACATTGGACCCTAAGCTTAGTTTCTCAGACCACATAACTTCAATCTGCAAGAAAGCTAGTACTCTTTAAAAGTGCACTCTTGCCATATTTAACGTACTGTCACCTGATTTGACACTTTTGCAAATCTAACGACACGAGAAAACTTGAAAGGCTACAGGAGAGAGGATTTAGAGCTGAATTAGAATTACAAGAGGCTACTTCATAGCCTGACTTGCGTCGTGTCGTATGATTAATAAACTTTAGTAACAACAGATTTGAGCAGAGTATGCTATGAACAACATTTGAAAAAAAAACAAGAATTACCAACTTACATTCATCAGGTGCAGATCAAGAAATATTGAAAAGGGAGCCCAGAAGCTATAGTTTATAAATATCTAGAAATAGGGGGCCCAAAATTCCTTAAAATTGCTTTTAAATACTCTTTTCAGTAATAAATTTTATAAATCGATTGCAAATATTCTACAAAAAGGGGGTTAGGGGCTCGGCCTCAACCATAAATCCACCATTGTGCATCGAGTGGAAGACCCAATTTCAATGGATTGAGTGTTTACCCAACATTGAGTTCTTCTACACACACAATACATTGAGCAAGAAAATAAAAATCTAAACTCTGGTAAAAGTTATAGCCTCAAATAATTACCCTGAACTGAGCACCCCCCTGGTTGCATTTATTCTTAAAGGGGTTAGAAAATAAGTATGCCACATGGTCAGTTCGTTTGATGCCATCAAACTGTCATTCACATATATAGAACTACAAAAATGGAGATACCACAACAGGTTTTGTACATCCATAGTAGTATTGCTATGTGGTCCTTGCCATAACACTTGGGTTGTCCTTTTCTTTTTGATAAACGTTTTGTAGGTTCTTCTCAGTCCCCTGAGATAGGACACTTGTCCACCAATGGTATAGAGAAAGACAGTCCCAAAATAAGAGTCAGGTGGGGGATTGCGGAAAATGCAAGTAACCCTATCCCAAACACAGAGAACAACTCAACCCAGAGTCTAAATTACAATCATTTGCATTTTAATTTTCCGCAATCCCGCACTTTATTGGAAAATAAGCACCCTGATTAATTGACAGTGAAAACTTCTTACAAAACTATAAATATAATTTTAAGCCATTCTGTTTAATATCCCATAGGTAACGTGTAATATTAAATTCATATATCTTGACACAAGCACAGGACAAGAACACCTTTATACCACAGTTGAATTTTCCACTATTCAATGCAGTGACCCTTCGCTTCATACGAGGATTAACTACTGGGTGAAGCCAGTAACATATATCAACAACAACCACAACATTGAGCAAAAGAAACATTTTTAAACAAACTCATAAACAAAAACTCAGCTAAGCCAACAAACAAAACCATTGCCTGTGAATCATACGAAAAAATTCGAGGCTTTATACAAATGTTCATGAGTTGAAGGTCCAGTTCATCGTGAAGGCAAGCCGAGTCTGGCCCAGATTTGAACACAAGTCACAAGGCCCCACACTCTAGTGTGACTCACAGTATTCGTGTTTTGCTTCAAAATACACGTATTATCAAATAGCAGAATTGAAATGCTAACCTTCCCGCTTTCTTTGTGAGTTTGTCCATAAAAATTGCTGTCATTTAGTCCAACGCACCTTTCCCAATTATTTCTTAGTCAAACTTGGAATTCACTGCTGCCGCAAAGCTGATAAAAACAATTTGTCAGTCGTCTGTGAAGACTTTTACTTTTGTCTGTTCAAGGTCAAATTCGAAGTGTTGATAGAAACCGTCTCGTAAACGGCGAATTCTTGAAGACGAAGCGCTGGGTCTTTATAAAGCTTTTCGGAATAATTTTCCCTTTTAGGTTTTTAAAGCAACTATCGACATCGACAAGCATTTCTGCTTGGTGTACTTGCGACCAGCTACACGAATGGCTCCGACATGATTGATGCCAAATTGGAATTGACCATGGGCTTATCTTGTTTTAGCGATCGCGTGCGACATGAAAAAAAAATAAGAATTAGACTCGGTGCCTTATAGCCCGAGTAATAATGCAAATTACGGACAAATACTTAGGAGGGCAGACCTTCCAACACTATTGAATAGACGTCTACAAGATATGTGTACACTTATGTACAAAGTGAAACATGAACTGTGCCCGTCCTACATAAGCAGTACATTCAACGAAAACAACAGCAAATATAATCTAAGGCAATCAAACTTTTCCATTCCTAGATTTAACACTGTAACATATGGCAAACATTCCATCAGGTGCTTCAGGCCTAAGCTATTGGCTAAACTGCCCAAGAGCATCCAGGAATCTTCATCGCTAAAATGTTTCAAGTACAGAATACGTCAATTTAATATCAACCCAGGCTGGATTACGGCTGTAGAGGCTGTAGCCTTTGCTCCTCGTAGACTTCAATTCATGCGTTGTGTGGGGTTTAAGGGGGCGGGGACTGCGGTTCTCTCCGGCCGTCTTCCATAAACTGGGTATATAGAACTAGAATTACTACAATTTTTATATTATACAAAACTAATTATACAGTTTTTCTGTATAATACATATATATATTTAGAATAATGTAAATAATTTTTTAGATCTTAGATTTTAGATAAGTATTCAGTTTTTAATTGGAATAATGTAAATGACTCTGTAGATCTTCGATTTGAGATAAGATTTCATTTATTCGTGTCCCCATGTTAGTAAGGGCCTTCCCTAGCTAGACGGTTAGACAACTTTAAAATAAAGTTATTGATTGATTGATAAGGGAGTTTAAGAAACACACCAGTAAAAGACAGAAAATACCGGTCAAGTCCAAGGAGAACGAGATTTGGTTCCAGATAGAGCGAAGTTCGAGATGGACGAGTTCGAGTTTACGTGCTCAGAGTCTTTAATTGACCAATTAGTCAGAAATGTTGAACCCTGTTATTACACGAATTTTGTAAGATACAATTAGAAAATGATTTCTTATCTAATCCCTGAGAGGCGGCAGTTCCACATGGCCAAATTTGCTGTCCAGTCTGTAAGCTACAGCTCCTGGCCCAAGCATCTAAAAAACTGAGCCATATGTGCCTGCAAGAGATTTATGATCAAGCAAGGAGTTCAAACTTTGTTCCAACTACATTACGAGAACTTTCAAACATAATACCTCAAGAGTTTTTAACTCTTTACCAAATCTTATCAGATCCTCAGAGACAAAACACCAATTTATTGCTTCATGCAAATCGTATTTTA
>JAOBRG010116994.1:0-10739 GCA_027574985.1 Umimayanthus nakama | reverse complement strand
CTGTTCCTGTTCCTGTTCCTGTTCCTGTTCCTGTTCCTGTTCCTGTTCCTGTTCCTGTTCCTGTTCCTGTTCCTGTTTCTGTTTCTGTTTCTGTTCCTGTTCCTGTTCTTATTCTTGTACTTTGGGTTCCTGTTCATTTTCTTGTTCTTGTTATAATTGCCCATATCACCACCACAGTTCCGACTCCATGTGGCGGGATTGTAGTTGTGCAGCCATCCAAACAAACCATCGTACAAAGCCCAAACTACCCCAGGCCCTTCCCCAAGGACAAGATGTGCTCCTGGAGAATCTGCCCACCATATGGGAAAGGTTTAGAAGTAAAGTTCAATACGTTTGACCTGCGATTAGCAGACCGCTTGGAGATAGTCAATGGTGAGTGTGCTTGGCACATTACTGCGTTATGTTCAGTGAAACAATGCATATCAATTTTTAATTGTTTTTAAACAGGGACTGCGGAGCAAGGGGGTGGGAGGGAGGGCACGTGCCCCCAATGTTTTCAAAATTTTATAGAATTAGTACGAAAAGATGTCTTGTGCCCCCCCCCAAATATAGAGTCACATACGATTCTATCTCCCCCTCCCCCAACCTCTAAGTCGTTCCGCTATCCCTGCAAATACATCATCACGTAGGCTGCTTATGTGCCAACGCTACTTTAATCGCTCTATACACCATAATCATTCTCTTCCTCATCATCAGTCATTATCATTACAATTGTCATGGTCACTGTAAATGTCACTGACACTGACTTTATTACTATCACTATCTTATAGCTACAAGAGCTTTTCGACCATATTATACATATTTAACAACTATCCCCCGAAGTGGAGGTGAAAAGTGAAATATCTTTTACCGAACCGCGAAGCGGTGAGGTGAATATTTTTCACTAGTCACCGACACTAAGGGGATAGTTGTTTTAGTATCAACCAAACAAGCGGATTTTGTGTTTGCAGGGGTGGATTCTTCCACCATTTGACTAAGTTCCTCTTCCGTAACAGTGGCAAAAAAAGCCGCTATTTTGAAAATTTTGTCTGGAGGTGAATATCCTAGGATATACCTATTCTGATGAACCAATCAGAGCGCTTGAAAAGTGTTATCCACCTGTTTGGTTAATACTAAAATATGATATTTGGTATTGATTTGATGTTGGTGTCGGTGCTTGTAGTTGATATGCTATTGCTAATGTTATTGTTATAGTATTTTTTGCATCTACCATTCCATTGTCATAATTGCTACTGCTGCTACTATTTTAGTACTCCTACTGTCATTACGTATACTACGTTATCTTTGTTGTTTTCATCTTTATTGTTATTGCTTTCGTTACTTCTGTTGCCACAGCTTTTGTTATATATTGTCGTTGTTATTACAGAGTGTGACCGCAAACTCCAGCCGTGGCAAATCAACTGCGGCTCCGTCAGTCCAGGAACGCTCGTGTCCCGGTGCTCTAGCTGCCTGGTGCTAGGTCTTTCCTCTTCATATCGGCCTAACCGCAAAGCAACCGGTTTCAACGCCACTGTCACAGCCACTGAAAAAGGTACAAAACACAAAAAATATACAATTTTTTATGACAACTCCCCTGATCGGGACTTTTCAGTGCCATGTTTTTTAAACAATCAAATTAACATACAAAATAAACATAACTGGGTTAAGAATCACAACTGGCCGGAAGCAAACCAGTTGGCTATTTGCAAGCGTGGCCGAGGATTTGAAACTCAGATTTTCTGTGAAACTAATGCAGCTAGCGGTCAGAGTGGGACTCGAACTCGAATCCCCCAGGTTACAAGTCCAACAATCTAACCGCTCGGCCAAGCCGCCGGTAAGTACTTTTGTTACGCTATTCGACTTAAGATTTTGAAAGTGCATGTGAGTCAGACGTTGGTGCGAAAAATGCCAAGGCTTCTAACTCTAAACCTCTTTGAGATGTTGAAATGAACATACACACATATATACATACATATGTAATTTCTATCTTGTATTAATTTCTAGGTCGAATAAAGATTGTTGTTGTTGTTGTCACATTCCTTGTACCATTATACATCGGATTATGATGAAAAAAATGTTGTTAAAATAGTATAGATATGAAAACTCTATTTTCAAAACAAGGAGAACAGTTTTTTTAAAGGCCGTAAAAGTATATTAAAGTTTTTGTTAATACGCTGTTGTTATTTTTACTCAACAAGCACGTACGGAATTTGACGTGGAAAAATTATGGTGTGACTACGATCTCGGTAAGGATTTCTTTGTTCTGTGTACGTATTCTGCACTTAAACGCTCGATGCTTACTTAATGCTTACTCACTTTCTTGCACTTACTCCCTTCCTTTCTTACTTACTTAATTATTTACTTACTTACTTACTAATCACTTTACTTTACTCACTTTCTTGATAACTTACTTACTGACTTACTTCCAGGTGATCCGAGTGCCCGGATTTAGCCAGTCAGGGGCGAGGAAGTCTTCAAAACCGTATTTCATGTCGTTTCAGGCCCCAAGACGCGCGGAATTGATAAAAAAAACTTATGCATTTAGTGATTTACTCCTTAGTGAGTGAAAGACTTTTAAACTGGACTCTTAGTCCAAAGTATTACTTTAAGAGCAGGCTTAATGATACACAGTTTTGCAGATGACGTCACATGTTCAGATAAGCTGGTTGCCACTTTACCTCCTTCGTTGCTTACTTGATTGCTCAACTTGAAAACGTTCTTTGTTTGCTGCAGTTCTGAAGGCTCGCCCCGAAGAACTTACGTTGCGCGAAACCAAGGTATCAGTGATTGAGAACTTCAAGAATGGTGCGCCTCTTGTTGGACAAGACGTCAAATTTACTCAAGAGTAAGTCAATATCTAAACTACTAAACGTTTTTGTGTGAGTTTAGCGCAGTTGGTAAGATCTCTGTCAAGCAGAAGGTCCCTGTTGAGGGTTGAAGTTTAGGCGACTTTGTTTCGCCACAGAGACGTTTTAAAAAACGTTGGTCTAGTCCCTGAAACGCTATCCAGGGGACTTAAAACAAACCCACACGATTCTCAAAAAAGTATAGAGTAATATATCCCAGTACTGTGCCATGTGGAAGAGTACGTCCTATGGATGTAAGTGTGAAACTATCAATAAACAAAGCATCTTCAAAGATTACCATAAATTCAGAAGAGAATACTAGCAAAGTAAAAATTAGTTAGTAGCATAATTACATGGCACAGGACCCTGATGTCAGTATAAAATGCTAGAGCATAGGACAAATTTTGTTAGTCACGTGAACCGTGACGCAATCACCTACGTCCATCAGTGTGTTTGCATAACTTGACATTCATAATGATCATAAGCTTCGAAATAATCAAGATACCAAGGAAACTTTGACACAACTTGCGAGAATTTTACTTCACTTCGTTTTGCCTTACCTTACCCTTACTGAACTTGACTTGAATTGATTTAATTAATTGACTTGACTTTACCTTATCTTACCGAAAAACCGTGTCACCTTTTTTTTTTATAACTGGCTCCTAAAATTCATGAGATGCCCAATTTTTTTTCAAACTGTTCCTTTTCGCTTAAACCCTACTGAAAATGCAAAAATACAGACCCCAGAGATAGCAAACATAAGGATCTTGAAGCTCAAAGCAATGCACACTCTGCATACTCACGTATGCATGAAAAATGTGTTCGCTATGTAAGGTTTTTTTATGGGCCTTATTATTTAAACATACACATTTACTGTGTTTTTACAGCTTAACCGTCACCAATGTTTTTGGCTGTCCCACGGATCTCAAGTACAACCGCCATTACTATCTGATGATCAGTGTAAGGGGAAGCAGACGCCATCTGAAGCACGGCATGATGGTCACTGCCCCTGAGGTCCCCCCTCGTTTTGTAGAGAAGTTAAGAGAGTATAAGGCTTCGAATCCAAAATGTATTAAGTAGAAACGAATCCATTGGGGTTTTTTTTTGTAAAAAAACAAATTTGTTACTTTTGCAAATATTGAAGGTAAACCAGTTAAATTTGTAGTTTCTTATTATAATAATAAAGCCAAATTTTCATAATCACCAGATCATTTAGCAAAGCGTTTTGAAACATATAAAAAATGTGTTTCTCCATTTTTAGCTTTTGAGATGCTTTTGTAAAACCTCCGTAAGGTTTCTAAAGGGATAGCTGCAAATAAATAACACGGTGGTGTGGGGGTTGAGTACGGAAAAAAAAGTAAGGACTCGCTTGCTTTTTTGCACACCGTCTCCCTCACGATCACAAAAATAATCTTTAATAAAGTTTGTCTAAGTTACACAACTGTATAAACCAATTGCAGTACAAAAATGTCGGATCTAGATTGTCAATACCAAATTATGTTGACGGCTAGTTTGTCATAAGCAGAATCCAGACTTGGCAGAGTCGCAAATACTGAATCCGTCGATCGCGATCGAGAACACTAACATCTTGCCAAATGTTTCGCAATTTCTCTTGAAGCTGGCTTTCAAGATGACGTTTTCCAACAATTTAGACAACAATTTTATATTATTTTTATTTAGTACATTCCTTTATTGAAACTTGCTCTGTTATAAACGAGTTTGGAACAACTAAGTTTGTTCTAACTTTATAATCTAATTGCAATTCTGAGTTGTCAATACCACATTACATTGCAGTGAGTTGGGAATCGCAACTAGTTTTGCATTGCGATTTTTTGTTCAATTTTTCTAGCCAGTAATGTACAATGGCAGCGCGGAGCGCATGATTGATTGATTGATAAATATCTTATTACCTCGCACACGTTCCCATAGCAACTGGTGAGTTGAATGAGCGAGCTGAAACGAAAAACTCTTTTCATGCGAGCTGATGTGTCCTTTTCTTTGTTTTTCTTAAAGCTTTTTCTATCGCAGTACGAGTATCTATAGACTTTGGCCTGTTTCATTAGTGATTTTTCCAGTGAACATGATTATTACAACGCATGAATTGGTGTTCGCGACTCCTCAGTTCATGCCGCCGATGTCGACATGACTCGACAACTGCACGTGCAAGGGAAAAATCAGAAATTCATCATTAAACTTAACTACGATCCAGGTTCTCGGTTCATGATTGCAGTGAACTTGTCTTCAGTAAAAAAAACTAAGTATTTGAGGATGTTAATGTTTTTTCTCTGACATGTGTGTTTCTAATAAAAATATCCTTCCTTTCGAGTTTAGAGTTACGTTGTTTTGAAGTATTGCAGACTTGAAAGTGAAACATTAATGCAGTAAAACGTATTTACCATTGGTTTGGTTTTATGAGTGTCCAGAAGCAAAATGTGTAGTTCCAGAAAATATCCATACCCCCCACGGAAGGTTTTTTTTATCTGAGCCCCCAATCCCCTTGGAATTTCCATTCCAGGGGGTGCTTTTAGATCCCCTCCCCCCTGGAATTTCCATTTTCTAGAAACTTTGTTTTTGTGTCTCATTACACCAGATAATATCAGCATTCTTTGTATGTTACAATATACGCCTAATAGCTGACACAACTTATAGTAAATAGCTAAACCAACAGGCTAGCAGCTTTTGGAAATCCACTTGTCACGAATATGTCATACTCGAATGCTCTTATGGATTCCAGCTATTTAATCAATTTGATACAGACTACTTTGTACTTTTTCTGATATCATAATCGATTACACCCCCCCCCCCCTTCTCTGCCAGACTTGCAATGATTGGGCACGGGGCAGCTCACATACTTGTGCTTGTATCCTTGTCACGACAGAAATTAGTCATTCATATGGGCGCAAATTGTCTTGAGGTAAACTAGCTCACAGGTTTGTCGATTTGTCTAGGAAGATTTTGCAATTGGTAAGTTTCTCTTGGACCGTCTTACCGGACCCCCTGGAAATATGCTCCCCTTCTTACCCCCCATACCCCTTGGAAATTTTAACCTCTATACCCCCACCCCCTTGAAATTTCCAGTTGCCTTCCGTGTGGAGTGTATGAATATTTTCTGGAACTACACAATACAGAAACTGGCGATTGACAAAATAAATTTAAAAGTTATCTTTAGTCTGTATCTGTAATTTGATTATTCGTAGAGTCAAACTATATGCTTTTAAAAGTCGATCGGAATCCAGCAAGAACTATTCAACTAGCTCGCACCGTTTTTTAAACTGTTTTGTCGACAGAGAGAGAGAGAGTTTGGATATTTTCTCTTTTTTCTCAACCTTATCGTAAAAGCTTATCGCAGTAAAAACTCAGACTATTACGGCTCGCGATCCGAGCAAACTGTTAACTAAACCGTGATACTTTAACTAAATATTCAACGAGAGTACCCCTAAACTGACCATTCGTTCTGCATGTCTTGAAGAGCAAAAATCATCGCTGCTCCTAAAACCAAATGTCGAACTGAAAAACCACAAGCCGACCTATGTTTTGGTTTTGTTAATAAAAATATAAAATTTAAATTTTTGTAATTAAGAGACGTCATGAAGGATAGGAGGAAATGCAGGATTGCAGGAAGGTAGCGTAAACGAAATTTTAAAATCCGTTCAGGTAAATATCTAAATCACTTCGCGCTGACAATGAAGAGGATACTATTTTAGTATTAACTAAACAGGTAGATTTTTTGCTTTTAGGAATGTAGCTTCTTCATTCATTTGACGAATTTCCTCTTCCGTGACAGTAAGTAGTGCATTCTAAGATTCCATATGCCAAAAGTAGATAGCCCTTTGTGCGCGCTCTGTTTTGGCTATAAAAAGTAAAACCCTCCGCTATTTATTTTTTAGCATTTATACGTGGTGGTACACGCGCCTTTTTTCAAATTAAGAGGCATTTTTCATTATTGTAGAGCATTTAAAACTGAAGATCTCTAATTCCATTTACTGGCTGGACAAATACTAAAACAATTATTCCCCCTTTTCCTTCAAAATCTGTGACACAAGTGGTGGACATTTACCGAGCCGCTAGTAACCTCAACTTTGAGAATAATCAGTGTTCAATACACCGTGTCTGATGAACTAATCAGATGTTATCTCCCAGCCCCTCTCCCTCCGCGGGCCTTGTCGACACGAACAACAATTTAGTTTGACTCATGAAAAGATCGATGTTTGTTCCCGGCCTAATGTCATGCGTTTTCTGAAATTTTAACCCTCCTACTCCTAGCAGACGGGAAACTTAAAATAAAACTTTATACAGGTCACTAAATTCGTGGCAACGCAGAGCCAGCTCACACCTGCCGGTGTCATTGTCATTTTTAGGAAAAAAACGTCAAACAGCAAAAGACTTGTTAACTTACAACGTTCAGTCTTTACGGAATTCACAAATTTCTGTTTTTCTTGAAGCATTGGCTCTACTATTGCTGGATCAACACAGCAAGACCTCAGTTTGATATTTTCCATAAAAACCCAACTTTCTGTTTCTAGTTAAAATATACAGTAGGTTTAATTGAACTCTAGATTTTCAATTGATTCCCTTTGAAGAACCACCAACAGTTTCTTCTCTTTAATAGAAGTAAGCTGTATTGCACTAATTCGGCTAAACTTGCAGTCTATTTCGTTGGGTTTTTATAAATTAAGCAAGCAAAACTTATCGCTTGATTTTGAATATTATACAATTCAGTACTGACCACTCACACCAAGGCCATTTGGATTTAGAGCACGTGTCAAAGTCGACTTTTGAAAGAAAATGTTCTCAGGTTTGCTTCTTAATCTGTAGTTTGAGTACTTTGTTAGTTTTTTTTGGTTCTTATAACTAGATGTCTGCGTATGTGATGGAATAGTACAAGCCAATGTTTATGTGTTTGTTTCCGTTTCCGTTTGTACATAGCAACTATTAAGCCATTACATTTATGGTTCTGTGAAGGCGTCGTGTATATTTGTACTGACCTCTTCTTTACCATTATTGTCACCATTACCGTTGTCATTTTTGTTACCTTAACCATTACCGTTACAGTTACTGTTAACATCACCAATACCATTACCCGGCATTGTTGTTTCCACAACAGCTACCAAAACCATTACCATTACCATTACTGTTACTATTACTATTTATTACTGTTACCATTACTCTTACTGTTACCATTACCGTTTTAATAACAGTTGCCATTATCCTTACCATTGATGTTACCTTCACCGTGATCGTAACCTATACAATATCCATTACCGTTGGCATTACCATTACAGTTATCATTACCATAACTGTCACCATTATATTACCATTAACTTAACATTACGCTAACCGTTGCCATTACCATTACCAATAAAGCTGCCATTACTATTAACATTACCAATACCATAACGGTTACTGTTGCCGTTACTGTTACCATTTTTGTTATAGTTACCTTTACCATTACCAATATTATTACCATTATCGTTACCTTTACCACTACCATAACCATTGGTAAAGGGGGCTAAACAGGGCTTTTCAGTCTTCCGATGGAATGGTAAATACTTGCTTATTGTCAGAAAACCGTGCACGAGATGTCTGCCGCGATGATTTAAATTTAGGTGTTCGAAAATTCATTCTTCGTTCTTCTCTCGAACGTAGAGACAGCATATTATTAGCAGCAATCATGAATTCTTTACTCATCCCAGCGTAAATAATTGTGTTCGTCAAATGAGTGGAAAAGACTAATGATCTACACACAATGACGGCATCTACACCATACACAGCAGACAGGACTTTTTTGTAAACAGTTAGCGCGATTGTCCAAGGAAGATGGGAAAGTACAAAAGCTAAAGCAATTCCAGTCATAGCTGTGTTAAGTTTTAATCCGGCTGTATGTCGTGCGTTGCGTAAATGATACCTAAAGGTCGTCGAAGAGCGGTTGCATGTTCTTCTGTTTCGTCTTTGGATAAGTGATTTAATGCGGTAGTGAACGCCGAAAACCAAAAAGAATGAAACCCAAGTAAGCACAATAACAACAGTGTTGAACGTGTTACGGCAATTCTGAAAGAATGCCTCGGTCCATAGAACAGATCCGTTGTAACTTACTGAAGCTGCCACGGTAACTGCCAATGTTGAAGTCCATATTAAGAAGAGAAGTAATTTCAGTAGCCTCGGTTTCAACCGATAGTTTTCTGGTCTTAACATAGCATCATGTCGATCCAAACTTATCAATATAAGAAGAAACGCTGTCTTCCAGTAGCTTGCACTGGAAAATACAGAATGGATCATGGATAGAAGGGCGAACGTTGAAGTTTTAAGTGGAATAACAAAAATGGTGAAGGTTATTGGGACGTTGGCACTACAGGAAATTAGGTCAGCGGCTGCTAGGTTTAGTAACAAAACACTAGTAGCTCTCCGAACACGAAGCCGATATCTTTGTGGTTGTCCAAAGACGCGGCAAACCAACGTATTTCCAATGATTCCTAATGTCCCAAAAACTACCAGCAACAGAGCACACACGACGCGTGCCGCAAAGGATGGGACTGGTATCACTTCCGGTGTGCCATACTTTGACCCGTTGGGGCACAACATGGATAGGTTACATGACGTCCCAGTGACATTGCTGCACAACAAGGATGTGTTCACCGACGTGTCGCGCAGAAAAAAATTGCTTGATAGTTCATAACTATTTAATGTTTGGTTAGCGCAAATAATATTTGAATTGCATGCTAACATGACTATCCCCGTCATCTTGTTGTTTACGCTGTAGTGATTGGTTGTTTACCCATTGTAGGACCTAACTGTTGTCATGGCAACTCCACGGATTTTCTTATATCTTGCTCTTTACATCCTGAAAAGCAGCAGAAAAACACAGTTAATTTAAAACCTGCTACTGACTTAACACCTTTTTTTGCCTTATACGCAAACACAAGCTCAAGTTAAAAGCGCTAAAAATACTAAACTTCCCGACTTTCCATTTTTTTATTGGTAGACAGTTGCAATACAATAACTTTCTTATAATATAAAACAATCTGCAGGTGTACATCCTTAGTTAATTAACGTGGAAATGTTTGCAGGCTGTTAAGTTCCCAAAACTACACACAGAACGTACGAACTTCTCCAAAGTTTTTGCATAATATTTGTTAGTAATTGCCAACCTGGAAATAGGAGAAGAAAGCATTTAAAAAAGGATCATGATATAGTTTTGTGAAACAAGCAAAATTATTCTCAGTATTTATTGCTAGTATCCCTCTCCAGGTGCACAGCAAATAGACTTTCGTCACTCGCAAATGCAAGCTTTTTTCACAGCTTGTTCCTCGAAATTACCCCCTTTTATCCGAGTATAGTCGTGTCACAATACAAAAAGCAAAGTAAGTGCCAGTAAATTAAAAAACCCCGACTGATTTCGAAGACAAATAAAACCCATCGATTCGTGTTTGTTTGATATTATTTTGTTGTATTGAACTATTGGACTTAAATATTTTCGTTCCTTTCAATAGTATTTTTTAAAAATATGCAATTGAGTTCAGAATCAACAAAATTAAACACGAAACGCTTGCATTGCAGTGGCATTAACAAGTATCAATTACAGACTAACTCCCGCTATATTGATGAAAACAAGCTACAAAGAGTAAGACTAATAATGGAAATCCAGGAAAGTTTGGAGGCAGAAACAGGCACAGCTAAACTGGAAAGTGAACTAAGAAGAATAAAACGGAATAAATTTGAACTGAGTCTACGAAACTGAGTTTCAGGAAAATGCTAAGTTCAGTTACACGCTTTTTTCATAAGAACAAAAACTCAAGCTGAGATTTGCCCAAAAATTAAAAACAAGCTAAGAACAATCACCAGTTACAGTTATTAAAAGTCTGGCTGCTTCTCAATTAGTATATATTCTATCTTCTCTTCCGTCCTCGCAGAAAGACC
>JAOBRG010116772.1:0-19527 GCA_027574985.1 Umimayanthus nakama | reverse complement strand
CAGCTCACTCCCCAACACAGAGAAAAAAGCAAATGTATACACCGTGTATAAAGTAAACACCTACAATAATTTTTAATTCAAAAGCCAAGCTAATTTCGACTAGTGTCTTGGAACCTCAACACTTTAAAGAAAGTTTCAAATTCAAAAATTCCTTTACACTTCCCCGTTACCTCGTTATTGGCGGGGTTATCCCCATTCCCTGATACTCTGACTGACAAACCAACGTGTTTGTGCTTCAGCTTTACAAGTTCCTGTATGCCACCAAGCTGTCAGAGGCTGGTCAGTATGGAAAGGTGAGTGAACTACAAGTGTTGCTTACTGGACATTGGCCGAATACTGTATCTATTGAAACCCCGTATACTGGACAGTGGCCGAATACTGTATCTATTGAAACCCCATATACTGGACAGTGGCCGAATACTGTACACTTGTGTTCATATATTGAAACCCCGTATAACGAAAGTGCGGAGAAACCAAGCGGTTCTCGATTTGTTTTAAACTTATCGAAATTTTCTTTTATGGAGGTTCACCAGGAGAATGGAGACTGGAATTTGTTAATAAGTAAATAGTTAATGTTTTAACTTGAACACTTTTCAGGAGATACTGATTTGACGGATAGACTACGGTATATTTAATGGTGCTAGTCGCCAACATATAATCAATTGAACATATGTTGGCGACTAGCACCATGGAGACTGGAATTTGTTAATGAGTAAATAGTTATTGTTTTAACTTGAACACTTTTTAGGAGATACTGGTTTGACGGATAGACTTTAGTCTATTTAAGGTGCTAGTCGCCAACACATAATCAATTGAACAAACTGCTTTCATTTTCTAAGAAAAAACAAGAAGTTATGGTCAGGTTTTTAATGTAATTTTGAATATCAGTAGTATAGTTATTAACTTTGTATCGGGGTAAATTTTGTTTTAAGTACCCAAATTATCTTAAAAGGTTCGTAAAAAAACTGCTTCGTTATATCAGACACTTCCACATCCGGGGTTCCATAACATAAGGCAGGGCTTCTTTTTCTAGCGCCAGTGTTGTATTTTGACTTTTGTTTATGTAAACTTAACACCGTGAAATACCTGAACCCAGGTAAGTCAATGTTTGTAGTTGGTTGATCATGCAGGTCAGTGAATATATTCCCGAGAAGGGCTATTAATGGTTGTGACTTTAGACGTTTCCACAACCTTTGCGTAAGCAATCGGTAAGCTATCAAGATGATTTTCACATGGGCTGTCGAACCGTCAGCCACAACCAACAGCAGTCCACAGGACGGACTACACAAACCCGATCAACCAACTACAAGATTTGTATTTGTTAAGATATCTTTTATATTGAAAAGGTTTACTAGATTTTGGTGAAAAGTTATACCTCGAGATATTTGACTTACACCAACTGCATCAGTTATAAAAAGAGCACTGTTTTAATGTCCCAAGTTTTGTCCGAACTCTATTTCTGCTTTCAATGAGTAGTTGTTCAACCTGGAGTTTTTATACTTGAGCAGTGTTGAAACAGTTTGATACGGATGTTACTGTTCAACAGGCAATGCATTACTTAGAGACCATTGCTGCAGGAATGCTACTTCATCCTGGACAACATAACACTGTGCTGGTCAAACAAGTCTATGAGGTGCGTACCTAAGGTGCTAAGTGTCTCGTGTATATGTGGTAGCGTTCTATATATGAAACACAAAAACTAAGGGTACTGAAGTGTGTTTCAATACATTCTTGTGGTTCGCTGACATATTTATGTTCGAGTTTATAGAAAAACATTGCAGTGTCTGATGTTTCCCGCAGTTTTGCTGCTGTTAAAGTGTGTTAAATGGAGAAATGTTTGAAGGAAAAGTCGTATTTGTGTGCTTAAGAGAGAAGGGGAGTTATAATGCCGTTTTTGCTTTGTACCAAGACCTTGAGAAAGCTCCGTTTGCCTCGGAAAAACACCTGGAAAATTCCTGGAAGTTTGTTCTGACCAATTGGGAGCAGCCCAGGAAGTTGTCTGGAATAGGTGAACCGAGCCTTTTTGGTCCATAAACAGAGCCAGTTTCATCTGGCTCGAACCCGTTCGGATCGTGTTCCATTTAAGAACTAACCTGTAGGACAGCGTGACCCAGAAACGAAATAAGATGATAGTTTTTGCCGACTTTTGAACAAGATGTCTCTTGTTTAATGTTGTTTTGCAGTTGTATATGGTTCATTACTCTTATTCAGTAGATTTGAACCCATATTATCGTCGGCTACATTACAAGTTTTCATCATAAACGAAAAAAATACTGCGCAAAATATGTAACAATGAATGCAACCAACTCGGACTTGCCACTAACGTATTTTATGCACTCAATTGACAGTTTTTTTTCTAATTTAGATGGCCGATCGACTTCAAGGATTTGATGAAATTGCACGACAGAGTGGTGATGAAGGGGCTAATTTGGAGTGGATTGAAATGCTGAACAAACTCCTCCAGGCTAAGGATGTAAGCCTTTACATTTTAGTCTTTCGTTTGTACAGGAATATTGTCAACTGACAGTTCTTCTGTCCGTTCATGAATAAACGTTGTCAGCAGCAGCAGCAGTAGCAAGAGCGATAGTAGTAGTAATAGTAGCTATTCATAATTGTTATTGATAATAAGCTAGAACTAGTAGCAGTACAGCCCAATCGATATGTTTACACTTACATTGGCATCCAGAAGTTTTTAAGAATAGTGATAAAAATTAGTACGGTACATAATACTCTGTTTGACGTTCTGGGGCGTTAACAGTATTTAGTTAAACGGTGTTTGCTAGAAAACTAGAGCTTTTAAAATCTTAAAAGGGTTAAAACTGATCTATGTTGAAAACTGCTGAAGTATAAATGATTTCTGGTTATTTCAGTTGAAATTATTGTTGCTCAAATTAACACACATTTTTATAAATGACGTCGAAACTTACAGTAAAGAAAGTTTGCACGACTAAAGTAAACGCGAATTTTTGGATATGGCATTACATGGAATTTCGTGAAACGTTTATTTCCCGGCTAAAGGAAGGTATTTATGTTTTCAGTTGTTGCACAATGTTGTTTTGTGACCTATTCTTTCTTCCCTGCTGCCACAGAGTGCCATGGTATTGAGTCAAGACAGCCGTGAAGACACAGCCACTACTGAGGGAGATATGGACCCACTCGCCCAGTCATCAACCTCTTTCTTCAGCGGATACGATCCAGCGGCAACTGCGCCTGCAGTAGAAATTCCACCCCCGGCAGAAGCTGCACCCCCTGAACCTCAACCAGAGATTCCTGAATCAGGGGGATTAGGCTTGCAGCAGCAGCCCTCGTGGACATTTGAGCATCAGACATCGTTTCCTTCAAGTGGATCGGGAACGTTTGAGCCACAGATGAATGACAACGGTTAGTTAAACGAGCCAAAGTAATCGTAGATATTGTTTTTGCAGAAAACTATTCATAATAAAATGTTTTGGGGTCGCCAGTAACATCCCTTCTTACATTGCAGTGATTAAAGTGTTACTTAAAAGCCGTTTACAAATGGTTTAAATGGAAAAGTCTCACGAAATACGATGTAAAATACAGTTAATTTAGTATTGTACTGTCGTTAAAAGCATTTTTAGTGAGTCGGACTCGAGCTGTTTCATCGGCTATTGGGTTCCAGAGTTTAGTGACAGAAGCAGAGAAAACCCTGCCCCTGTGGCAAGTTGTGGTTTTAAAGATCCGAGAGAAAATGCCTATGGGATTCTTGTGTTTGTGATTCTTTAGCACAGTAGCAATGATTTAACTGCATGTCGATTTAACTGTCTGTACTCTCGTGTTTAGCTGAAGTTGCCCCTTTTCAACCGGAAACACCACCTCAGGATGACTTTGATTCATTCCAACGCCACGCCAATCCTAGCATGTTTAAAGGACTTGCAGTTGACGAGGGCCCAAGGTTCACTCAGGTATTTTATCGTATAATAAAGCATGAGTTGTATCTCGACCTTGCATGCAATATTTTAAGTCGCACGGCACTTCAGTATTTTAGTAGCCTTAACCCAGAAATGGGTACTGATGTGGGCTTGCGTTTCCTGTTGTGATAAGTGCCCTTAACAGGAATGTAATAGTAATTTTAAGCGCCCCAAATTCAATTTTAGAATTTAACCTAATCCTTTGTTAAGGTAAACACTTCCGGGGAGAATAGGGTAGTATGGTATTTCCATATACGGGTGGCCTACGTGGAGGCATGTCACCCTTTAGGGCATACGCTTTGACCTTTTTTTCAAATAGTATATGGTTTTCTGGCTTGCAATTTTCAACAAGATAAACAAGTCACTCCCGTCACTGTAATCATCATCATCACAAAAACAATGATAATGGTAATTTTTTATAGCCATTCGTTTCAAATCCAGACGTACCTTTGGATCCCTTTGTCCGCAAAGCAGCCTGAGTGTCTAACTTTATCACCTTTGACCCCTGAGTACAAGGTTTCTAGCTTCTTGTCATTAGTAATCCCAAATTTCATTGGTTTGTGAGTTTGAATGTTTCTGTTTAGTGGGGTCAGGGTTTGGCGGCATGGTCCTTGTTTTTTGTTAAACGTATGTAAGTAACCACTCGTCAACTTGTTTTCAGCAACCAGCGCCATTATTTCCACCTCAACCGCAGTTTAACGAAACGCCACAAGGTTAGTAGTAGTACATCACAAAAAGTTACAGCACACTTTGTTGGTACTTGTTTCGTACATTTCCTGGCGTTCCAGCTGTTTTGTTTTTTTTCTTGGAAAGTTCTGAATTCTAGATTGAGTCCCAAAGAACTCCTTGAAGATAAGAGTAAAATACCGGAACTTTAAAAGTTGTTTGTTTTCCTACTTTTTGTTTTGAATGACGCTTCTGTGGAACCATTGACATCCTAATGACTGAATCACGCAACACCAAGTATCTATGTGGTGTTATTCAAGATACTCAGGCGTGAAAAAAACCCTGAAAAACTCTCAGAAATTCTTCGCCTGGAAAACTCTGGACTTTGGAAATTGAAAACCCTGAGTTTTAAATGGGTATACGAGGGCTCGTGCGATCAAAATACAACCCTAAAAGTGCTAAAACTTCAGTAACCTGGGTGCAGTACTAAAAGTCCTTAAAAAAAACTCTGATAAAGACAAACTACAAAACCAAAGTCTGTATCTACGCGCACATCTTACTTGAAGTTTTGGATCAAAAAAGAGAACATGTTGTTGTTTCTTATCTATATTCTCGTAACCGGCGATTTGTGTAGTATTCTGGCCTTTCTAGCGTATCTACTGAAATATCTAGAAACTCAATATGACCGTTATTAATATTCGTAAGTGTCTGTGTCAAAAGACGAAAGGTCCTGACACTTGCAGTAAAGATCATTAAAAGTCCTAAAAGTCCCAGCGATGTAGTTGTTGACTTTTTTTAGTATTTTTTTAACCTGTCAAACAGCACTTGGTTCGGGGATTGAGCTAAAAGGAAATCGTTGGCCAAGGCTTTTCTGAGATAGTAAGTGGATTGTTGATAATAGTTTCTTCTGCTTATTAGCGCCTGTGCCACAACCAGTCTTTGAAAACAAGAAAGAAGAGGAGCCAAAGAAGAAAGAAACTAAAGCTGTCAAGAACGAAAATGCTGCAAACGGAAATCAGGTAACGCGTTGTACGTTTTGCATGCATTGGTTCTATAAAAATCTCAACTTTTGCAGTTTCAGGAGCAAGTAACACCAAACTCTTACTTTTGTGACTGGCAAAATGAATGGTCATTCTATGTAATTTCGTTTACTTGGTCAAATTTTAGGACGAAATATAGATTTTCGTCAACTAGTTCAAAATGTAGAATAACACCAATCATCTCTACTCTTAATTCAAGACAAACAAAACGAACGGTCAGTCTGTGGTTTTTGGTCAGTTCGAAAGTAGAGCGAATAACATTTATGAGAAATAAAATGGATGGCTGTTATGTTGGTTTTCAATAACTGGTACAAAAGTGAGAACGAAAAACACGTAGTAAAATGAGTGGTCATATACAGAGAAGTGTCGCCAACTGGTTAGAGTAAGGACTCTCTTGGTTTTAAACAAAACCTTCTCGAACTTTGTAGTTATCAAGAACATTTTAAAGTTTATTGAAGAGTTTAGTTGTTAATGTCTTAGACGTGAGAATCTCCAAGCCATTTTGTTCTTCATGAGAAACAGAATGAGCAATCTTGTTGTAGGTTTCTAGAGCTGTCACATTTATAAACAGTGTCAGTTTCCTTTCAGTAGATAGTCAATGGAACAGGTTCCGGGTAGTATTTCTGTTCAATCCTCACAATACAGGTCTAATGCTCGCCTTGCTATTTGGTTTTTTTTGAAAGGGTTGGTTATCGGGCCTGTTTTCAAAGATCATTCCAAAGGCGAAAAATGAGATGAAGCTGCCTGACGATACCAAGAAAACTGTAAGTTCATTTATTCGGCTTTAATGCTTCATCCGTTTGTGCTGAAGAACATACAATTATTGATTTTAGTTCTGTTGAACAGGCTCATAAACATGCTGTGGCCCAGCGTAACAGTTAACTTACGAGTTTGGTAAATGTTGTCTAATAAGTTTTCTACAAATTCTCAAACATTTTGTTTTTAAAAAGTTGATCGTACACAGAAGCAACAGTAACATTTCCCTGGTTTTTCACATGCAATATTCCAGTAAAAATTGACCGAGTTTTCGCAAAATGCCGTTGAATTTTTCTTGTTTAGCAGTTGTTGGTGTTTCCTGTTGTCGAGAAACAAGTATTTTCTCGACCACTTTTATCATGAGCCCCTGGCTCGAGAGACTGGGCAACCACTCTCTGTGTTATCGACTTAAAATAAATTGTTATTATTATTAGTATTATTAGTATTATTATATTAGATAACAAGATTTCCTTACAGCATACCTTATCTCTCTGAAATCACTAACTAATTTCTGTTATTAGTGCTGAGTGACTAAACCTTGCTGGTTACTCAAGCACGTGCTCGTTTGCCACTTAATACTATCTGAATTGCTCAACTTTGTTCTTCAGATCTACTACGACAAAGACAAGGGTTGTTGGGTGAACACTGAGGAAGATGAAGCCGTAAGTTCCCTTTAGTTATATTCCCGTCACTGCATTTTGTTTTTGTTTCTCTTTTATTTTCCCCTGGCGGTTTCTTTCTTTTTTCGTCTTTTACCTGTTGTCTTTTCATTAAAACGGTTATGGATTCGAATTGTCTTTTAACAAATATTTTTATAAACAAGACACGTTTCTTCTTCGTCAACATACTCAAGTTAGTACAGACACTACTAACTTTCGCAATACCTCACCCCATCCCCCAACGTTCTTTAATAAAATCAACAGAAAAACGGAGTCGACTAGTCCTTGGGTCAGAGGAACCAAGTGTATGACTACACCATACTTGAATGCAAATGACCCAGGGGATGCCTTTTAAAACCAATAACTTTTAAGTAGAGAATTGAAAAACCGACATTCTTAAATCTTAGCAACATTTAGTTTCCTTCGCAAATCAAAGAAAAAACCCCCGCACGGTACGTTCCGTACTACCGTGAAAATCACGAACGACTACATAATTTCCTACTTAGTCATGTACTTTCCCCACTAACAATGCAGGACAAGACACCATTGGCGCCTCCACCCACTGACTCACAGCTTATGGGAGGACCCCCACCTCCTGCGGCTTCTCAGTTGCCAGGCACTCAAGGCCCCCCTGGTCCATTTTCTGGACGTGCATCTCAGCCCATGGCAGTGCCAAGCTCGCAGGCCCCAAGAATTCAGCCAGGAGAACCCAGTCCCGCCTCAGGTGTCCTCAGTGCCCCTATGGGCAGCCCACATTTCCCAGGGGCTCAGACAGGACCAGGAAGTGTCCCCGGAGGTAATGTCCCTGATGGCGGAGGCGCAGGTGATGAAGGGCCCCCACCGCCACCATCCAAATTCTCCAGGAAGGCTCATGGACTTGGTCGAACTGGTATGTGATGTTACAAGGCGGAAAAGTGTTGAAGTACGAAGGGTTTCTTTGCTGAAGTACTAATCACTTTCACAACTTCTCAGTTTTGAAACTTACATAAGGCACGATTGTACTCTATGGCACAAATTTGTCTAGTAACAATTGTAAATTGACTTAAAAAACACTGTGACTAGACTACTAGCGGGCATTTAAGACGTCCAAAATTCGTATCTTCTTTAGAACATGGCCTCATCGTCAGTGTCCAGTGTTTTATTTTTTTTTCTAAGGTTACTGTTCGTGTTGGAACGGATCAAAATATCGAAATTGAGATTTTTGCAGAATGTCTATAAAAATACATTAAATGAACTTTTAGTAACAAACATTGTTTTTTAATACGTCTAGTAGTTTGACGAACGAGAGTTTTTACCGGAAGTGAAATTGTATGATGTGCGGCGTACTTAGGGACTGAATTTCTCGAGACATTTTTTGGCTAGAACTGCGACAATGCTGAAGTGTTAAACTATAGTTTGTAGCTTCGGGATTCGGTAAATATTCATCACTTGTCACCTCCACTTCAGGGAAGCTTTATACTATATTATACTGTTTCACCAATGATTATCTGTACAGGAGCACGAAACAAATACGTGGATGTACTGAACCCCGGGGGTCAAAAGAGAAATGTGGAGCCACCTCCTTCTCTTCTGCCAATCTTCCCAACTGCCACCACATCACTACCTGGAAATTTCTTTGTGCCGCAGCCAGGTTTGTTGAGTTTCACTTTCTTGAAAACACAACTGCCCTTTTGTCTTTCAAGAGAAATGATATGTCTTGCTTACTGTGAGGTAGCAGAAGAGATACTACGTTTTAAATTAAAACTGAGTGTCGAGTAAGTAACAAGGATTTCAGAGAGGAAAAGCAACAATATAAACAACCGCGATGAATCTAAATATAACTAAGGAAAGAACTTCCAAGCGTTGGACGTGCTGGAACTGGCTCGCAACAGTGTTCCTTCAATGTTTTTATCTTTTGTTCTCTAAGTTTCTAATGCTTATAATAATGCTTTTAGTTATGGTTACGTTTGCCTTCGTAGTAATGCTTATGTTTATAGTATTGCTGATGCTTGTTTTTGTTTATGCTTGTTTTATACTTATGATTATGCTTGAAGTTATATTTTTGCTTATAATTGTGCTAATGCACATATGAAGCTACGCTTATTCTTAAAGTTACGTATGTGCTTCATACCTCTTATTAGCCGAGTGCGAGGTCCGTATGGCAAGTTATGGACCGAGTTTTTTCCTTCCTTTTATGGCCCAAGCGCGAAGTGCCCGGGCCATTAAAACAAGGAAGGAAAAAAAGAGGATCCATAACTTGCCATACGGACCGAGCAAACGAGGCTAACAAGATGTTTATTATTTGGTTTTGTTGATTATTCCAGTTTTGAAAAGGTTATCGAGACCCAGAGGTCCGTACCGCTACTTATGGACCTGGAGTTGACCAATCACAGCACGCGAAATTCGTCAGCCATATAATAATTATTATTATTAAATACCGAGCACTGGATATTGAAATTCCAGTAATCTGATTGGCTCTCTACTCACGGTATAAATCCTGTGTACTGCAATATGTCCAAATATGGAAACTGAAAATTTTATCACGGAAAATCTCCCCTTAAAACGGCCGAAAACTCGACTCCTTAGAAAATAGAATTCGAGATATTTTTATCCAGTGTTTGGTATTTAATAAAACAATTATTCCACTCACGCTATCTAGAAGCTCATATCCAACGCGAGTTCGTGGAATAATTGTTAATTATGCTTAAAGTTATGAGTATGCTTATGCTTATGTTTATGAGTGTGCGTAGTTGTGGTTATGCTTACACAAACGAATATGCCTATAGTTAAGATTATGGTTATACTTTTAGCCACGATTATAGTTATAGTTATGGCTGTTTGCCTGAAGCACAAACCACGCTTAAGCCGGGCAAAGACAAAAGGGCTTACAATTCGAATTTATATTAAATACAGGAAACAGGTTAATAGTAGCTGTCCCATCCTTTTTCTATTCGTATTGTTTGCGTTAAAGGTGTTTAGACCCCCTTCGTTTGGGGGTTTGTTGTCCTTTTCAGATTCCGTAATCACTGATCACTTGCACATGATCTGAATGGGACCACGAATCCCCAAGTAAGAGAGATAGGGAAGGATTTTACTTCAATTTATTGCAACCCAAAAAGCAAACTGTACTGTAATGTCCTCTTACGCACTGTTTACTTTCTTTTAGTGCCCAATGATGACGCAGATGATACCGCAAACTCCGGAATTAACACGCCTCAAATTGCTAACCCGTCGTCACGTCCTGCCTCCGTGTAAGTCCAACTATAATGGAAACTTTGAATTCTCCTTTAGGAATTGTAGTGGTAGTAGTATTAAGAGAGTAACTACTGTGTTCAATTTTCTTTGAACTTCCAAGGATACTTACCGCATTATTGTGTGGTAATATTTTGCATAATTTCTTGATAAATAAGGTCCCTAATACACTGTATCGTTCTTGAGCAGTCCTTGAGAAACATTCTAACCATGTTTGAACCCTGATAACAACATTAAACATAAAACAATTACATTTATGTTGTAGGGGTAGCGAGGAGGGTGTAGAAGATAATGCTGTTAGACAGGTAAGCAAAACACGCTGATTCACTTCGATATGAAGATCCTCCAAAGTACAGCAATCAGCCTGATACCTTTCTCCTCACTTTCACTCTCTAGTTACTCCTAGTCTTTGTCACGTATCACAGAAGTATTCCTTACCGCTATTCTCTGTGCTCCCCTTATCAAACGAGTTAGAGTTTTCTAATTGTCCCTTTGCCCTATGCCTATAATTTTCAACTTTACTGTGAAGTAACAGTTTCTCGCGTGATTTCTGTTGATTTGCGCATTTTGCGTGAAAATGTTCGAAGTATCAGACGCTTCCTCCTGCCTCACGACAAGCACAATGGACGGATGCATAGATTTTGGATAACTGGCTCAACGATTGAAATTCTTGGAGATTTCTTAAGTCGTCTTAACCAGAAATACTAATTTTTTGCACAAGCCTTTTTCAGTTGTTATTTTTGTTCCGCCTAAAGGCACCTATCAAACGGATGTAACACCTTCCACAATATTTGTTCAACTAGGCTGAACGGATGTTGGAAGAGAAAATTTAGCCAATCAAACTTGTCCAAGATCGCTCAACATGATCCTACAAGGTGTTCAAAGGGATCCAACACGTTGCATCCAACAATTTCGGATGGTGTTGCACCGACATGTTGGATCTATTTTGTCGACCACCATCATCAAACAAGGCGTTAAAACATATCCGGCATGTTGCATCCAACAATGGTGAATGTTGGGCCAACATGTTGGGTACGTTTGATCGGGTCTTAAATAATAATTAGATACTTCCAGACAACATTTTTGTTAGATTTTAAGATACGTTGGAACAGAGGAAGACACTTTGTATTTTCATTTTTTTTTTGTGCGTGAAATGCCTTACACTTAGCTTCCATGAGGTTTTGGTTTGCTCTTGGCTCATTTGTGGTCGTTGAACTGTTTACCTTTCAGCGATCGCGATCGAGCTCGCAGAGTTCTGGCACACTCTCTCAAACATCTGCTGAGGTTCGCAGCTACTTTGACCACACCCAGGCACAGGCACAGTCCCCGTACCCACCACAAGAACAACAGTACAACCAACAACATCAACAACAACAACAATATAACCAACAGCAACAACAATTTCAACAGCCGGATCAACAGCAAATTTCGAATTCATACAATCAGTTTTATGGACAACCACCTCAACCAACATTGCCATCGCAACAACAGTTGCAATCACAGCAACAGTTGCCAACGCAACAACAACCACAACAACAACTCCCACCAGTACAAAATCAACAACAAGGACAACGGTACCAATTCCAGAACGTCGAAGAGGTAACCGTAGTGGTTTGCGTTTTGTTGGATTGTGCTGCTTAGACGTCGTGCATACCTTATTGGGTCTTCTTACAAATTGTTTTCATCATTCACCCGTTGTGTGCCAATCCGCACAGTTACACCGTCTTTAACACTAAAACAGTTCCGTTATCGCAAGTGTCGTCGTTGTCGAGGTCATTGTCTGTGTCAGTGTAAATCCCACTTCCATTCCTCCTTTGATTGTGGTCATTGCCTGTGAACTAGAATTGCTGTTTCCGCAGACATTGTTGTGTGTGTCGTTATCGCCGTTGCTACATCGTTAATACGGAGTTCAATTTTCGTGTGAACACCTTTGGTGTTGTTTGTCCCATTATAGTTAGGGGCAAACCTCTTGACCTGTGAGGGGGAGGATGGAAGAATTGGTTAGTGTAAGAATTTTTTTGTGGTGCAGACAAATTTTTGGCGCTGTGCATCCATATTTGAAAGCAATTCATGTTGCATGTTTTTTTAATGTTAAGTCTTTGCAGGATTTTTTTCGCCAATCGTCCACTCCCTCCTTCAAAGATCAAATGGTCCATCCCTTAACGCTGCTCCCCAAGACATTCTAAGCTTTCCTGTTGTCACTCATTTTTTTAGGTTGTCACAGTTGTCATGTCTGTTATTGCTGCGGGCATTTTCATCGTCGTTATCATCGTTCCCAACATTGTCGATGCTGATTTTGTTGATATTGCTGTTGTTGGCTGTCATTTTATTGTTGATGATAATAGTGATGGTCTTGGTATTGGAATTAGTGGTAGCGTTAGTTTTGGTGATAGTGATGATGAAGTTGATGATACTTGTGATAGTGCTCGTGCTGGTAGTCGGTAATGGTACTGGTGTTTATGATAGTAATAGGGATAGCGCTAATGATGATGGCGATGATGGTAATATTTGATGGTGACGGTGGTGCTAATATAGATGATAAGGATGGTGGTAGTACCAATAATGGTGATAGTGACAGTGCTAATGATGATGGCGATGATGGTAATATTTGATGGTGACGGTGGTGCTAATATAGATGATAAGGATGGTGGTAGTGCCAATAATGGGGATAGTGACAGTGCTAATGATGATGGTGATGATTATAATAGTCAGTGAGGCTGGTGGCGATGTTGATGATAATGATGAAATGATGACTTTGACGTTATTTCTAGTAGCGATGCTCTTATTTTTGGTGATAGTGATGGTGATGGTACTGGTGATAGTGCTCATGCTTGTAGTCTTTAAGGGTAATGGTGATAGTGATGGTAATGGTGTGAATGATAATGGTGATGGTGTTGAGGATGATGGTGATGATGACGGTGGTGCTAATAAGGATGATAAAGAGTAAGGATGGTGATGGTTCCATTGACGGTGATAGTGATGGTACTAGTAATGATGGTGATGACTATAACAGTCAATGAGGATGGTGGTGATGATGTTGGTGATAATGATGAAATGATGACTTTGATGTTGTTGCTAATAGCGATACTCTTGTTTCAGAATGCCCAGCCAGTGCCTCCCGCTGCTGCTCCAATGTTGTTCAACCCTGCTGCATTCCAAGCCCAAGCAATGAGCCCTTCCACGCAGAGAAGGGGCCGATACGCCCGACCAAGAACTTAAAGTACCTTAACTATTACATTTAAAATTTCACTATTAAGAGACCTTGCAGTAATTAAGGTTCCTTGAAAGCAAGGCAAAGATTTGTATGTATTGTTATTTATTTAAAAGCTGTAAGAAATCAGCAAGAAATAAAATTGAATTGGTTTAAAATGTTGTTTGTGTGGTTGCCTGGGTATAATATTAACTGAAACCAATGACTGATGTTGGACAGTGGTCCATAAGTGCAAATGCACCAAACATCAAAACACAAAACACAAATGCATAAAACAACACACAAATCGAAAACACTATTCACAGAAAAGAAACGTTCACTAAAATGACTGTATTCACTGTCTGTGATTTAGAATTACTGTTGCCCTTGACGTTGTTGTGTGTGCTGTCAGTTCCAATGTTTCTAGATCGACATCTGTGTCGTCGTTTTTCCCCTTGTAGTTATATATTATCGCTGCTATCCAAGACACCTTAAGCCTCGCTGTTGTCACTCATCATCTTTACTTTCGATAGTCACAGCGGAAATTGTTGGTTATTGTAGTCGCTTTATCCATCGTCGTTATCATTCCATACATGGCCGGTACTGCTGTTGTTATTGCTATTGCTAGTGTTATTGTATGAACTGATGTTTCTGGACTTCAAAATGATGGTTGCTCTAACACTAGTGTACCTCCCGTGCAAACCCAGTTCATTCGTTAAATCGTGAGATACTGTTTGCACTAAAAGTTATGGGGGGTGAGGTTTGGCCAAAAAGAGCACTAAATCAAGTTTCTTGAAATGAAACCAGTTTCAAGGTTAATTCTTCAAATCCCTCGTGAAAAATAATACGAAAACCCAACCCCCATGCGAACCTACGTCGTTCATAAGGTCTAACGAAGCCGTAAGCAGTAAAAAGTTATGCGGGGTTGGTTTTGCTCGAAAACAGCTCTAAACTAAGTTTCTTGAAAAACTGTCAATGTTTCTAGAATTTCAGAAATTAATAACTCTAGCAGAAGTGTTTGAAATATTTTCTAACATGGAAATATATATAAGTTCCCAAACATCCTTCCACCTTCCCAGAGATCCCCGCGCGCTCACCATTCTCTCTTCCCCAGCCCTCCAATATATTCAGTTTGCTGGCTGGCAACCCTCCTTGAGAGGAACTGGGACGAGTTAAGTGTAAATAAAAATGGCGGCTGCCTGTGCAATGCTTCTCAAGCAGCCGCATGCTTGTTGTGGTAGTACCGTTTGAGTAAATCTGTTTTACGGGAGGATCGTCTTGATCAGTGGCAGTTTTCTGGCAAACGAAAGGTGAGTGTTTTGTTCTTTGTTGGTGGTTCATGCGGCTTCAATCGATAACACAACTTCTTCTTGTACGCAGACAGTAAAATTTAAAGTAATGAAACGTGCCAGCTGATTCATTTGAAGACTGAAGTAAGGTTCAGTAAAGACAAAAGAAAGAAAAGGGATCGATCTATTCTATTTCATTGATGCTCTCTAAAGTGTTGAACCTTGAAATTAACTAGAAAACGCGAATCTTTGGAGGAATCTTTTGCAAGAAACATGTTTGCATAAAAAAGTTGAGCGATCGTGTCGACTATACAGTATACTGTCATGCCAGTGTGGCAGTGATAAATTAGTGCGGCGTTAGATTCTGCAGGTCATTCAAACTTGTATTTTATTTAAGCCGATGTAGTTAACTATTTCCTCCATTTATTTACCACAATCATGTTTATTGAAAAGCACAAATCCGTAAGAATGAAACAACAAGCGACGACTTGACTTAAAATTTCGATTTTGCGCGTAACGAGATACCAACTAAGTCTAAGAGCTTAAAGATAGCAAAAACCACAACCGAACCTAACATGTTGATCAACCCGATACATCCTAACCTGTTACATCTAGTTGAAAATGGACCGACTCCGCCTGGATGACGGATCAGCCAGATACATTTAATTGCCATTTACCCGTTGCATCTGATGGCATTTTGTACCTCAACCTGCTAAACTTGCTTGAGAAAACCAAAATGCAGTATATAGTAAATACTAGGGTCTGAACCCGATCTACTGGGTTAAGGCTCAACCAGATGTAACTGGTTGGGATGTAAGCTGGCTGATCAACCTGTTAGAGCATAATCATGGATTATGACAGTGTGGTTTAGAGACACCAACACAAAGAAGTTAACTACTCTAACTCTGGTTTTCACAAGCGACATAAGGAATGGAGGCGCAAGTGGAAGTGCAAGACTCTTATGTCACCATGAAAACTGGTGTTGAGCTTCCGTTGCTTACGCCACCATGAAAACAGAGCACATTGCAGACTGAAGCAGAAGGAAAAGAGTCTTCCATCGTTGCTATGCATGCATTAAGCCTGTTTTCATGGTGGTACATGTATAACTGACATAAAAGCTTTTCCACTTGTGCTTCCATTCCTTATGTCACTCGTGAAAACCAGGCTTCAGAGTTGGAGAAACAGAATTAAAGGGCTGTAAAACAGACTGTAAGAAACAACAGAGAATATAAGAGCAAGATTTCTCAAGAGGGGTGGAGAAACAGAATTGATAGTGGAGTGGAACAGACAGTGTAAGGAAAAGTAAAGATTCTAAGATCAGAGTTGGACAAGAGAGATGGAGAAACAGAAAACTTTGAAAATGGAGGGGAATAACCTGCAAGATCAGATGTAAACAGGAGAGGTGGAGAAACAGAATTAAATAGGATGGGGAGCAGACTGTTAGGAGCAAAGTTCAGAATATAAGTTTAGAGAAAGTTTGTGAAGAGGGGTGTAGATAAGATAATTGAGAACACAAAAGTGGAGTTAGACAAGAGGGATGGAGCAACAGAACTGAAAATAGAGAGAAACACTCTGTAAGGAACAATTGGAGAAGAGTGAAGAAGTACTTAGCAGAATTGAAAAGGGGGAAATAGGAAGACTAAAAGGAGCATTTGAGAATTTAAGATCAAGAGCAGATTTAGACAAGAGGGATGGCAAAACAATTGAAAGGGGGAGGTGGAAGATGGAAAAGAACAATTGAGAGTATACATGTAAGCAGATTTAGGCAAGACATGGACAAAAGGAGTGGAGAAACAGAACTGAAAGGGAGAGGTGGGAAGACTGTAAGGAACAGTTAAGAATAAAGGCAGAGTAAGACAGGAGGGATGGAGAAACAGTTGAAATGGGGAGGTGGGAAACTATTAGAGGCAACTGAGGTTATAAACTCAGAATTGGACAGGAAGGGTGGAGAAACAGAGCTAAAAAGGGGGAGGTTGGAAGACTCTAAGGAGGAACTGAGGATATAAAAGCAGATATAGACAGGAGGGGTGGTGGCACCGAAATGAAAGGGGAAGGTGGGAAGACTATTAGAGTAAACTGGGGTTATAAAAGCAGAGTTAGACAAGAAGGGTGGAGAAACAGAATTAAAAAGGGAAGGTGGGAAGACTGTAACGAGTAACTGAGGATATAAAAGCAGAATTGGACAGGAGGGGTGGAGAAACAGAATTGAAAGGAACAGGTGAGAAGACTATAAGATGCTACTGAGGTAATAAAATCAGAGTTAGACAGGAGGGATGGACAAACAGAATTGAAAGCCTGGGGAGGTGGGAAGACTGTAAGGAGTAACTGAGGATATAAAAGCAGAATTAGACAAGACGGGGAAAGAAAGGGAATTGAAAACGGAAGTTGGAAGACTTTAAGGAACAACTAAGAATATAAAAGAAGAATTGAAAAGGAGGGGTGGAGAAACAGAATTGAAATGAGGTGGGAAGACTATTAGAGGCAACTAAGGATATAAAAGCAAAATTAGACAGGAGGGATAGTCAAAAAGAATTGAAATGGGGAGGTGGGAAGACTGTAAGAAGTAACTGAGGGTATAAAAGCGGAGTTATACAGTCCTGAGGGGTGGAGAAACAATTGAAAGGGAGGGTGCGAAGACTATTAGACGCTACTGAGGTAAAAAAATCAGAGTTAGACAGGAGGGATAGACAAACAGAATTGAAATGGGGTGGTGGGAAGACTGTAACGAGTAACTGAGGGTATAAAAGCAGAGTTATACAGGAGGGGTGGAGAAACAGAATTGAAAGGGAGGGTGCAAAGACTATTAGACGCTACTGAGGTAAAAAAATCAGAGTTAGACAGGAGGGATGGACAAACAGAATTGAAATGGGGAGGTGGGAAGACTGTAACGAGTAACTGAGGATATGATGATGATGAAACTTTATTGATACAGAGTAGCCCATTCAGTGTAAGACTGGTCTCCAGAGGGGCCCTGAATCTATAAACTATTATAATTACATGTATAAAAGTATAACTTCTGTCTACCTATCTACAAAGTCTATAACACTATCTTAAAAATGTTAGGAAATAAAAGCAGAACTAGACAGGAGAGGTGGAGAAGGTTGATTGAAAGGAAGAGGTGGGAAGACTATTAGATGCTAAGTACTGAGGCAATAATATCAGAGCTACAGTAGAAAGGAGGGGGAAGAAACAGTTTTGAAAGGAGAAGGTGGAAAGACTGTAAGGAGCATCTGAGGATATAAAAGCAGAATAAGGAAGGATGGGTGGAGACACAGAATTGAAAAGGGGAGATGGAACTGTAAGGAGCAACTAAGGATATAAAAGCAGAATTAGACATGAGGGATGGAGAAACAGAATTGAACTTAGGGGGAGGTGGGAAGACTGTAATGAGTAACTCAGGATATAAACGCAGAATAAAACAGGAAGGGTGAAGACACAGAATTGAAAAGGAGAGATGGGAAGACTGTAAGGAGTAACTGAGAATATAAAAGCAGACTTAGACAGGAGGGGTGGAGAAACAATAAAAAGGGGAAGGTGGAAAGACTGTACGGAGTAACTGAGGATATAAACACAGAATTAGACAGGAGGGGTGGTGACACAGAATTAAAAGGGGGAGGTGGAAAGACTTTAAGGAGTAACTAAAGATATAAAAACAGAAATAGACAGGAAGGGTGGAGAAACAGAAATGAAAGGGGAAGGTGGGAAGATTGCAAGGAGTAACTCAGGATATAAAAGCAGAATTAGACAGGAGAGGTGGTGACACAGATATGAAAGGAAGAGGTGGGAAAACTGTAAGGAGTAACTAAGGATATAACAGCAGAATTGGACAGGAGGGACGGACAAACAGAATTGAAAGGGGGAGTTGGAAAGACTGCAAGGAGTAACTCAGGATATAAAAGAAGAATTGGACAGGAGGGGTGGAGAAACAGAATTGAAAGTGGTAGGTGGGAAGACTGTAAGGAGTAAATGAGAATTTAAAAGCAGAATTAAACAGGAGGGAAGGAGAAACAGAATTGAAAGGGAGAGGTGGGAAGACTGTAAGGAGTAACTAAGGATATAAAAGCAGAATTGGAAAGGAGGGGTGGAGAAACAGAATTGAAAAGGAAAGGTGGGAAGACTGTAAGGAATAACTGAGGATATAAAAGCAGAATTTGACAGGAGGGATTAAAAAACAGAATTGAAATGGGGAGGTGGGAAGGCTGTAAGGAGTAACTGAGGATATACATTGTAAAGGCAGAATTGCACAGGAGGGGTGGAGAAACAAAATTGAAAGAGAGAGGTGGGAAGACTGTAAGGAATAACTGAGGATATAAAAGCAGAATTTGACAGGAGGGATTGAAAAACAGAATTGAAATGGGGAGGTGGGAAGGCTGTAAGGAGTAACTGAGGATATACATTGTAAAGGCAGAATTGGACAGGAGGGGTGGAGAAACAGAATTGAAAGAGAGAGGTGGGAAGACTGTAAGGAGTAATTCAGGATATGTAAGATAGTGGATGCAGTCAATGACATAAGCAAAAAGAAATCTTTCCGTTTAAAACTGTTCACTATACTTTGATGCAAATGGATTGGTTGGGTTGATCAGTCCACTCATGTCTTTGATCCTTTGATATTTTTTCTAAATAAATTTTTTTTTCAAAATGATAACTTTTTTGTAAGTATGTATTGAGATCTGCCATTTGTAACGTTATAAAACTTTTATCCCCGTAACATACATGTAGATACCCGCTTAGTACAGGTTATTAGAGTTTGGAAAACAAGTTTGTGGA